>JAFBMS010000180.1:440024-532524 GCA_019788955.1 Albula glossodonta | reverse complement strand
CAAAGAACTGGAGGCCTTCCCTCTTCAAGAAATGGTCCAATATCCTGCTACAAACAGTTCAAAACTTGTATAACAGTCTTCATAAAATGATTGAAGCTGTTTCTCAACGCGAAGGAAGGCCCAAATCCTTATTTAGTTAATAAATATTCATTTACTGTTTGGTGTGTGCATTATTTTGTCTACCCCAGTACATGCACAATATGTCCTTAATGTTCTTGGGCCAGTAATGTTCTGGAACAAGGGAGTAGGGTAATGTGTACGCCAAAACACCGCGAAACGGCTTCACTGTGTGAGACGTTTTCCATTGTGAAATCACTGTCGCTAGACATTGACTCGAAGACTTGGATTGGATTGCATAAATGGTTGTTTTGTTGACTATGTTTGTATTTTATGATTTTTGTTTTTTGTTTTTTTTTTTTTTATTTTGGAGTTATGCTCAAGTGAAACCCCTGTGCCAAAACATCACTCTTTCCCTAATTTCATAGATTAAAGAGATGCAGAGGGAACTAATGACAAGGCATCTATGGGGGGGGGGGGAGCAATGATGGAACGGGCCCCCTTTGGCTGGGTCGTAACTGGATTGGAACTGATTGCTCATTTACTGAGATAAACAAACAGAGAGAGGACTTGCCCAGAATACTGTATGTTATATGTCAGAAAAACCAAAGACAAAGGAATTCTGTTCTTTGCAACAGGCCAAGAGTCTTCCAGCAGAAGAAACTGAAAAATAATCATAAATAATAAATCACCTATGAGAATTACCCATTTTCACAAGTAAAAAAAAAAATATATATATATATATATATATATATCTATATATATATTTACATGTATAGGTGCAAATATTTAGTATCACTCAGCCTTTGTGATAGCGCTTGTTATATGAAAGGGGTTAGTGTAAATATGAAGAGCTAAATGTACATTTTGGCCTGTATAAAGTGAAAGAATGTAAATGCACCATTGAATTTTTTTATCGTACATTTTAGCACAGAGCAAAAGTGACTTCTCATTAATGTTCTGCATTTCACCATGAAAAAATATACTGTAATTGCATGTGTGTTAAAATCATTCATGACATTTTTTGTAAGATCCATTTACTTTGGTGATTTATCAACCCGACAATTTCATATTCAAGTTCTCCCACGACCCTGCATATCAATCATTCACAAAGAATGACGAAAAATATGTTTGGCAGTTATTTAAGAAACATTATCCACATTACACAGCCACAAATCACACTGTGTTTTAGTATTTATACTCCAAAAAACGTTAGTCATTTTAAAATCATTATTCTTCATTCAGGCCCTTTGATAACTGAAGCAGAACAAGGCTTATTCTGTCTAAGGCGGAAACGCAGGCACATTTTCTCGCAACCTGGGGATTTGGGAAGAGTAAACATTTCAATGTGTGTATGTGTGTGTGTGTGTGTGTGTGCGCAGTGACACTCAACTCAAAAGACTTCAAATGCCATTAGAAAAGAATTCTAAATACTGTAACTTGGGCAACTGTTGCTATGGGATACATCTGGGCAAGGGAGCAAGAAACGGTGTATAGACAGTGCAAAAAAGATTACGGGAGGAGCGGGGGCCGGTGGGGGTGTGGGGGTGTGGGGGTGTGGGGGGGGGGTAAAGGGTTTAGGAGATAATGATGTGTTGAATGAAAAAGGAGAGCAGAGGACCTATATTTTTTGGCAACTGCTAGAGAACTTAAAGATATCAGTGACCTTACACAAAGAGCATGTTCTGCAATTCATCACCAACAATTGACCACCATATTACTCGTGACTATGAAAAAACCAGATCTAGAATGCTAACAGGCATCAGGGCCTGATTCAACGTTTTTGGCAAGATTAACATGAAAAACAGACATTTGTGTACAACTGACAGCAGATCAAAGCTATTTATTTTTTTTTAAAAGAAATGAGTTTTCAAATCATTTAAACCTTCCATGAAATTAAACCAATCATATTCATAACTGTTGTCCAGTCTAACATATATTAGTGCACATAAAACATACATAATTTTTTTAGACTGCAAACAAATCTTTACAGAAATGTATTCACGTTCATAAAAGAAGTCCCCTGGTATGGAATTATTTAAAGTTCTTCTAATGCAGACTTCATTATAAATGATGAGTGGTTTCACAATTGCAGCCAATTATATGTTCATTTAATGGCATATTCTAGCTGGATCACTGACTGTGGTTCCTCACTGCCCATAATTGGTGCCTGTACCGAAATTTTGATGATCCATAAGTCCGACGTCCAATTTGCAAGAGCTGTTAGCAGAATGTTTTGAGCCGAGCGGCCGGACAGCTGCTTTTGTACTCAAGTGTCAAAGTGCTTGATCTTGTTTTTCCTTTATTAATGTGCCGTCGCGTACTCAACATGGCCCCATAGTGCATTCTGGGAACTCTGAAAAGGGGGTAGGCCCTGCACTGGATCATGGGGCCCTTCAGCTGAGCTTGTTTATTTAGGAGACCGTGTTCAAACTGCAGTTTATTGCCATGTTTAGTGGGGCCGCTCCCTTCAGTTTCCCTTAAGTGTCTGTGATTTGATTAACGCGCGTCTGCCCATTTTTGGAAGCTGTCCAACCAGCATGAGACGAGGCTGCATGCACTTCTGATGTGAAATCTACCCAGCTCAAACTCGAACGGGTGCAGAAATGCATCCTGCAAAACAAAATTTACTGGAGGGGGGGCATATTGTGTGTGTGTGTGCGTGTGTGTGTGTGAATTCTACCCCTCGCTCTTAAGCTGCTGTATCCATTATGGATATTTTATGTCCATGGACAGTTCTCAGAATCTTCAAATGCACACAAACACACAGCATCAGTATCCCATAATCCCTTGCTCTGAGTTTGAACGGATAATCAAAAAACTGGAATAAAAGTCTTCCTTTGTGAACTGAAAAAAATTTATTGGCTCTTCCAAGACCCTCTTAACGCTTTACACATTGTGCATAAAAACACGAAAACAAAAAAGTAAACGCACATCAATGAAGACTCAAGAAGATACATGTCCCGTGGCAGCACATGTAAGATTTATAGTATGTTGCACAAACCATCAAATGGAGGGACCTCCACAACATTTAAAATAAACAACAGAGTAGAGTTTCATCTCCACAACGTACAGTAAATGCTGAGATAAAGTAGTTCATTCATACCGCTCTGTGAGACAGAGCGTTTACAGGGCTAAGCACACACTGTTTTAGCACAGTGGTGAAGGTCTCCTGAATCCCTGAGTTTCTATTGACTCCTCAACCCATCAATAACTTCAGCAAAATAATTTTGTACAGTGTCCTGAAAACCCATACGGTCATAGAATGATCTGCACGTTAATCTCATCTTCATAACATTGACCTTATTGTTATATTTCTTAATTTGCATTGTGATTTGTTTTTCAGGTGTTATGGTTATATTTGAAACATTTTATGCAGCTATTTTGGCCACAGCTGACTTGAAAAAGAGATTCTTAAACTTAATTGAAACACTCATGGTAAAATAAATGGATAAATAAATAAAAATAAATAAATTCCAGGGTGCAATGCAGATGACACACTAACTGCACTGCTGCATAACTGGAGAACCTGAGCTGTACACAAGACGCAGACTTTGGAACGGTGGATGTATGTAATGGGAGGTGTATGAAAGACAGACACAGTGAGGAATCGTCATCCAGTTTGATTTGACATCTACGCTTGGTATTCCACAGTTTCATTCGCTTGATATCACACCGTGTACAAAATCAACACCCCGTTCCAGTTGGCTTTCGGTTATTTCCAGAAGGCAGGGTTTTGTTTGCTGAGACCATTAATCCTCACAGACAGCTTCAGTCTGCTTTTTGTATTAAAGAGCCTCTTTCATGAGGAGGGCTTTGTGAAGTAAACTCGATGTAAATTACAAAATGCGGGTAGTAATTACTGGCGAGTTTCAACTGAAGGTATTCCAAAAACCGACTGCGACCAGCTCCCGGTGCTCTCTTGAAAACACAACCAGGACATTCAATTGTGCTCCTGTTATGTTTTATGTTTCTAATACTAATAAGTATACCATACACATTTGACTATTCTCTCGCCCGACAAACAGTACGTAAAGGTTAAAATTTTGTGTCAGTGTGTGTGTTTGTTTGCATGATTGTGACTGTATGAGAGACATTGCAGAGAGAATAAAACACTGCTCATTCAACCATCAGAGATCTATTTCTAACAATGAACCGTCTGTCAGAGCATAATTTTAAAAAAAGTTACGTAGTGTTTGTGTGAATAAATCCAAAATGTGATCATGCTTAATCAGTCACAATGATGTCAAACGGGACGCAGTGCATGCCTACAGCAACTGCTCATACAGCCAGAAGAAGAAGCAAACACGCTGACATTTTAAGTGCTTAAATTACCCTCACGGACCCACAGCAAATAAATGAGGATTAGGACAAAACTCCATCACATCTTCATTACAGCGACTCGCCCCCAAAGTCGTCATTTTTCTGCCACTTTTAAAGATGAGGGAAGCCTTACCTCAAAAGATGCACACAGAGCGACAATCATAACACAAAAGATCTCATTCTGGCTTCAGTGACATTGCAACATCCATGAATCAACGGCAGTGTCTCACTTAGCGCAGCCTCAGCTGTCAGGTTCACAACCCCGCGGCACTGCTTTGCCATTACCTCTAACTGTTGAATCTGTATGTTGTGTAGACAATGTTCCATCTGCAGGTGGAGAGTCAGTCTAACTCAACCGATGACCTTAGAACATAACTCTGGTTAGACCTTGCTACAGCCAATCAGATTGTGATGCTTGAGAGACGGCGTCTGAGGGCTGCGTTAAGTCAGCCCGTGCATGACAGCAGCGCTCCATTTTCTGTGACCAAGGCGATGGGAGAAAAAGGGGGGAAAAGCAATAAGGCATGATTTTGTGTGTCCGGATAGGCCCCATGGGGCGGGGCCAATGGCATGACATAGCATCCACACAGGAGGGAGGGATTTGGTTGGTAGGGATGGTCAAGTCTCATCGAATGAGACTCATGCAAACATGAACACTGAATAAAATGTACAGTATCACAGCTGGTTTGCCTTTCAGCTGAGAAAGCAGGGCACTTAGCTGTTGTTTTGCTGCTTGTCAAACAAAAATGGACAGCCTAACATATGAGATCAGCTGACTGGCCCAGAGTACTGCATAGGCTACTACTGTGACATACTTAAGACAGGGAAGGTTTTGAGGGAGGGAGGGAGTGAGGAAGGGGGAAGATCGAAGGGAGGAAGTGTGTGGGGGGGAGGGGGGGTTAGGTCAAGTTCTTGGGAAGCAGGAACACGCCGTCTGTGCACTTTACACCACAACACCTTGACGCGCGCCGGGCCCCTCGAGTGGGTGAGCGACAGCATGCTAGTCTGCTGTTCCGCTGCCAAAAAAACGGCCGGCAGCAGTGGTGCAGATTCAGAGCTCCTAGCTGGAGACGGGTTTCAGGGGTGGGGGGAGGGGGGGGAAGGGGGAGGTGGAGAACTGAAAGTACTGTACTGTAAATGTGCCTGATTTATGAACATGCATTTTTCAAATGAGACTCGATTTATCATCTTGCTCTGGCTTCGGGATACCTAACAAATGTGATATTATGGTGTCTCAGCTCCTGAGCTGAGAGAGAGAGGGAGAGAGGGAATGAGAGAGAGAGAGAGAGAGAGAGAGGGAGAGAGGGAACAAGAGAGAGAGGGAGAGAGAGATGGAACAAGAGAGAGAGAGTGAGAGAGCCAGAGAGAGGGAATGAGTGAGAGAGACAGAGACAGAGAGAGAGAGAGAGAGAGAGAGAGAACTCCTGAACTAAGGGAATGAGAGAGAGAGAGCAAGATCAAGAGAGAGGAAAGTGAGAGAGACAGAGAGGGAATGAGAGAGGGAGGTAGTGAGAGAGAGAGAGCGAGAGAGAGAGAGAGAGAGTGAGCAGAAGTTCCTCCGACAAAAACTATCCAAAACTAAGACAAAAATACTGTCAAAAATGATAAATATTTGTCACAAATCTCAAAGAATTAACAGAAAACAAAATACGAGCTCCACTAGGAGAGGGACTCACAGCGCCCCTGACTGCACTGCATGTTACAGCGTACACAGCCTGAGAGACAGTGAACAGACAGCTAAAGCACCACACTGTCCCTCACATTAATCACTTCTATTTGTCTACTTTATGATCATAAATGAGTTCGTTTTTGTTATTTTCTGGCTGATATCACTGTTACTTTTTAAGCTGTTGTTTGCTGTGCTTTAAGTATGCATTGGCAATACAGTGTGCTTTGTTTGTCTTTCCAATAAAGCTAATTGAATTGAAATGAACTAAGAGAGCAAGAGAGATATTTGCGTTCTCAATCAGAAGTCTTCAACACTTCAGCTTGTCAGGGTGAATTTGGCCGAGGCTGAATACTGCCCTATGAGGTTGGCGAAAAGCAGTTTTTTTGGCCCTTCTGAAACATCCACTGTTTTCACAAAGGAGACTTGTCTGTCTGAGCTTGTTTTCTCAGCATGTTTCTGAAGCTGATGCATACAACCGCACAGCAGCAAAAAGGGCAGCCGCTACTGAAAAAAAAAAAAAAAGTTCAGTTATATATCTGATGTTGAACTCAGTTCATCTCTCTATTCATCAAATAATGTAAAAACACACAACTGGATAACATTTTAAAGCTTTTATGAGGGCAGAAAGAATATATATATATATAAATATATATATTTAAATGCACCCATAATTCCAATTAAAATTTTATCTTGTTATCATCTGTATTGATCATATAGATGTAAATGATCTTCTTGACTTTGCATATTGATAATTCATGTTTAATTGAACCCTGCACACTTTACAAGCGTCACAAGAAAAGAGTAGAGTTCAAATTCTGCCATGCCACGAGCAATAAAGTAATAATTGAGTTTCTTACCGATCCATTAAGCATTTAAATGGAGGGACTTCTCTTTAGAGAATACAGTAGCAAATGTCATTGAACGTATGAAGGAAGGAAAAAAAAGATGGCAAAACACTGTTCACCGCCACCCCTCGGCTTGGGCAAGAATCTTTGTGTGCTCAGCTGTCGTAGCATGATAGACTATGGTCTAAACGGAAGCGCAAACACAGTATTCTACACTCAATTAGATTTTAGCTTTCCCACAGGCATGGCAACCTTGCAAACTAAAACAGGAGAAGGTAACCTGCGTGGGGTTTACGCTGAGACTCGCTCGGATTCTACAACGTAACAGTTGGTTCACAGTTGAGTTCCTCTGCTCACCCCAAACCTAGCGCTGCGTCAACAGTGCAGAAGAGTTCATGCCGAACGGCACACTGCGTTCAATAGAGCCTGACTGGGCGACGTCCATAATAAACTTGTTAAGGAGGGTCATTAAACGCCGTATGAAACCCCTTCTATGCACGACTGTTCAGAAACTCGGTTACTTTCACGTGTATAGTGGGAGTTTCCGTTATTGTATTTATTTATTTAGTTACTTTTCAAAGACATTGAGGGCACACGTCTCTGCTTATTTTGTGATAATTTAATTCGTTGTAAGAGTATGTATTAGTTGAACAACAGATGAGTAGAGCTGTGACTAACTCAGTGATTTAAGCCAATAATTATGTTCAGCTGTGAAATATCAGACCTCTTTATTTGATCAAAAAGTCAGTGGTTGACATCGTATTATTGTAGCCCCACCCATTATGGGTTTCATAGCTACAATGAACTCGACAGACAAATGGTAAGCCCACAATTAAACATAAACTGCCGTCGCTGTTGACAAAGGCACTGTATAATGTATGGTAAAATATAACTCAGCTCCAGAACATTAAGCTGTTTTTCATTTAACGTATTTCAAGTTTTAAAAAATATATATATTTTGATTGGCCCAGGCGCTCTCAATTTTTAAAAATAAGGCTACAAACAAACTGCAGCAGTTCCTTCCCAAGAAGTGGTTTCCTTCATCAGGCAGTGAAAAATACCATAAGTGCTATTTTAATATAGCTTCTGAACGAGCCACTGGCAACGTCACTGCCATTAAAAAAGCACAACCCTATGTGTGCAAGGTTCCCACGATGCATTGCGAAGACGAGAAACAGAAAATGTTGAGTCAGTGACACGGAGAACTGCACAGCATCGTTTCTAATTTTGAAATATAGCATTATAATTTAGTCGGCTCTGACTTACTTGCCGGTTTTTTTTGGTCCCATAGTGTTTACACAGCGCATTACGGAACATCAGTTTCCTGCCCCGGGGTCATGGGTTCCCAGAATTTAATACTTCTTAAAGGTTAAATACATCATGAAATTAATTTGTGTTGCTGGGTGGTTTCAAGGCATTTAAAAGAAAACATTTCATTGCCCTAATAAATGCCCACATTCCCGTCTATAAAACATAAATTACCCACTGGCAATGGCAGTGAATAAACAAATAAATAAGTAAGTAAATACCACAACCTCGTATGATCTCCATGAAGTATGTAGGTGGGTACCGCGTAAGACATTAATCTTCGACTGAAACTGAACATGGACAGCGCGTATAAGAAACACCAATTTCTCCACTTCTGACTAGGAAGTGAAACGTTTGCCAAAACAGTTCCGTAAAGTGCAGCATATGAGCTCGAACCCTGACATGGTATATTTACCTCTTAAACTAATAGCTGGAATTACAGTATCGCTAAGTAAAAAGAACAGAAAAATAAAGTATGGGGATACATATGTAGTCTACAGTGTAAGAGAGGAAAATTATGTGTTTAACCTATGGGGAGCTCAAATTAGGCTCCCCATGTACCTGCTGCAACAGCAACAGAGCGATCACGGGATTTCTGTAGTTTCCCACTGACCTGTGGACCACTGGCTTTACTGGGCTAAGCTCTCGACTTGATAAACAGATATACCTCTCTCCCTGGCTAGACCTCCGGATGCCGCCCCTCGAGTCAAGCGCACTGCGCACACACAACTGGGAGCCATAAACCAAAGATTTTTTTTTTCTTTCTGCTCCTTCGTCTTCTTCTCGCTGAGCTCTCAACCAACCTGACCGGTTGCCACGGTATCCGACCACAAATCATGCGATCCTTTTCATCGTTCTTGTTTTCATTAGCTTTGGAGCAGGAGTGAGATGTTAGGAGTAGCGGGACGGAGTCACCAGGGAAACCGAGAGCGCGGTGTCCTACATCCAAGGCAGTAAGTAGGCTGGCGCGTGAGCACCTTCACGCGCAGCAGCTGCGAGGACTCCAGTCTGCAGTAAGCCTGGGGGCATTTCTTTGTGGTTTACCCCAAATCCAATGTGAAATACGACTGCTTCCCTGGTTTTTATTAGTATCTTATCATTTCTTCTAGTATTTATTAATCTTTTTTTCCCCTTAGGTGGTCTGTCTCTTTCTGTTTGTCACATTCCAGGTATCCCCCCTCTCTTTCTGATTGCCTGAAACAGTCTGACATGCCGTTTTTATGCTCCTCTCCGCATTAACACACACTAGGGGTACCATGTTACGTTCAGGAACCTGTTCAGTTGCATTCTACTTGAGTGCAGCATTCAGTCATTCAGACATGTGCCTTTATCCTTCTCACAAGCAGAATTAAACCTTTTTTATTTAAGAAATGGGTGACATGATGAATATATCACACATATCTTAATTAACATTGGCTTTCTTTTATATAGAAATCTATTTAAAAGAAATAAAAGGAATATGACTCCATTTTGACATCACACCACTTTACTTTAAATATTGCTGTAAGAGGAAGCTACCTGGTACTGTTGGCTATAATGTCTGGTATGGCATTGGGTCAAAAAGTCAGAACCTATGACATCATAAATGGTCCCTATAAAGAGCTAATTTATTCTTTACCCAATGAAAAAAATACAACAATACTATTCATGAACATATGTACCTCTAATAAAATGCCTATTATTTGTATGAAATTTTGTTATGTAGCAGACGTCATGTCCAAATAATATGACCAGCAAATCCAAGTATGTAATTTAGTTATTTATTCATTTTTTTATATATATAAAACTCACAATTGTCAATTTAAGCTGATATCGTGGCTGAAATAGAAAACATAAAACCAGGCTTCACGGTCCAAAAGAAAACCTAATTTAAAATAAAGAAATAAAAAGTAATGAGTTCCACTCACTTGATGGATGCCAAATACGTTGATGTGTAGTCTTTGGCTCTGAGATTCTCGCTGCTAAACTGTCTGGCCAGATAACAAGAGCTAAGGTCTGTCTCTCTGCCCTACGAATGATGCTGAAACCAAGAAATCTCTCTCTCTCTCTTTCCCTCTCTCTCTCTCTCTCTCTCCCCCCCCCTCTCTCTCTCTTTCCCTCTCTCTCTCTCTCTCTCCTGCTCTCTACCTGCTAGATTCAGAGCTTGCTGGCTGCAGCAGCCCTTCCTAGACCCCTCTCCCCGAGTTCAAAATTGAGAATACTCCTGGAAAATCTCTGTAAATTTTCAAAGCAAAAAGTACCATCAAATGAAATAATCATTTTGTTCTGATCATTGATGAAAATTTGATGTTTCATTTGAAATGTTAAGTGATTAGCTAGAATTTTACTATTGTCTGCAGGGTTGGTGTATTTGTAACTCAAAAAAATTTTTTGGAAGAGCTTTGACAACAGAAAATGAACATTGATGAAAGTCTAAATGAATGGTGACCGTTAGAGTTACTCTCGTCGACCAAGGTCACAGACAGGAAGTTTGTCGCGTGGGCCTCACCTGTGTGGATAACGACGTCGTTCTGGAGGCACCCCAAAGTCAGCTAGCCGCCAGGCAGGACTGGGTGTGTTCTTTTTCAGTTTGTAAAGCAGTTTGGTTTCCCGGTGAGGCATTTGACATGTTACCTTCAAATTTCATATGAATGTTATGCACAGGCATATGTCGCGCTGGGGCACCGACGTCGGGTTGGCGTAGGAATTTTATTTCATGTGAGGTGCATGATAGATTGCAGCGCCCAGTAGGAAAGAGGCGACGTTACATAGACCTTACGGTTGAAAGACAACATCAAAGGTGCTTCCTTTGCGGAGACTGGAGGCGCATCTGGAGCTAATCCCGTATCCAATAGCAACCCCACAACCCCATCCTGCAGTATGGCTTTGCTTGATTTCTCATTGGTTTGTCATGCCAGGGGGGTGCGATCAGTGTCTTCATGCGTAATAATTTACGCTACCCTCCCAGGCCTGTCACAACGCGTATTCTGAGTATTCACACACAGGATATCCTGTTTGATTCGCTTGTCTGATGCCTGAGTCTGACTGACTTTGCCTCAGCTAAGGGCCAGATCTAACAAAGCCTAACAAAGTTAAAGCACGTGTTAAACATTTTGCACATGCAACTTCAGTGACATGATTTGTGATTGGAGCAAACAAATTACCTCAACCAATCACATGCTCTGTTGGTGTTTTTGCATGTACTAAATGCTTCAGTAAATCAGACCCTACAGGTACTGTGCTACTCTGCTCCAGGTCTTGTAATTATCCATATTTTTTTGCATGTTGGTGCTGTTTTCCATAATGACTTTGTGAGTCACCCTGTCCAACAGGCTTTCACTGTATCTACGCGATTACTATGTTTTGTTGTTTCATATTTTCACCCTTCACTGAGCACAGAGTTCCAACATTTGGTCCAACAGAGATTTCTTGGTCTTTATATTTCTGGTTTGGAAACATTTAGGGAGATATCTGGAGTTTGTGCGCTCCAAACATATCTGTCAGTAATTTCATATACAGAGAAGGCCCATGTGAGGAAAGTTTTTCCATACATCAAACCCCACCTCTGAAAATTAGTGTGCTCCCCTGCTGGCCATAGAGACATCCTGATATAGGAAACAACCATGTAAGAGGAATCCAAAGATAATATATGTTCGAAGACATACGAGGAGCAAAAAATAACAAGGGTGCTCTAACAGCACCAAAACATGGTAACATGATGTATAGGGAAAGGCTGTTGAACAGAGCGACTCACAAGGTAATTATGGCATACATTACAAAGTGCATATTAAGGCCAGGAATTCACTGTATATTTAATGTGTTGACCATATTTTAAGTGTGAGGCCATTTCAGAGAAGTCATCAACAGGGAGTTTAGGCGGCCTCTCAAACCATCCCACAATCCCCGAGAGGGCTGGTTTTTTAAAAAAATTGAAAATATTCCCCTTTTTCCTGCTAGGGTTAAACTGAGTTGCCACCCCTTGCCCACTGCAAACCTCTCTCACAGGCTCAGGAGGGAATAGCCGCACGAGCGACTCCTCCAACTGTCATCATGACTCGCCCCTGCTTTTTTTCACTCTGCAGAGACGGCACCAGTCCCTTATTGCCTGTGCCAGTGGAGGAGTGTGAATCCTACACTATGCACAGTTCATTGTTATGTGATGCTGCTCAGATCCTTTCTGACATAGACACGCGGCTAGCTAAGATCTTGCATTTACTCTTAATCAGGTGGATGCACTTAATATTACCCCTCGATATAACTCAATATTAGTCTTTCTGGATGAGAATGTCTGCAAAATGATTGTAATGCAATGTGTAGTTCACAAAACCTGCAGGTCTCTGGCCTGCCTGGAGAGGCCGCTAGAGAGCAGTGCATTTGTTGCCTCATTAAAGTATACCTGTGGTCAGAGACACTGCCAGGAATCCTGGCTCAATTAAAATATATGGCACCCACCCACCCCCAGCACCCCCACCTCTCCCAAGCCTATTAATGACACCGATTAACTTCTTTTTTGCAGCTCCTGGCCATCTTAAGGCCCAGCTGAATCATTGTCTTTTTCACACTTTTGTTTCGCACTTATGCGCTGCTGCACTACTTCTAAAATGCTGAAAAATGTGATTTTTTTTAACTTGATTTTCTTATGTATTCCCTTTTTTTTACTTTATTTTTATTTCATTCTACTTTCATCTTTATTGTCATCTTATTTGTTATATTAATTACAGCATTCTATCCCTGTTTTTTATGTTCATTCTATGTCTATTTTCATGTGAAGCACACGGCGCATGTAATTTCTTTATTGTAAAGCACTTTGAGCTGCATTTTGTGTATGAAAGGTGCTATACAAATAAAGTTTATTATTATTAGTATTAGTAGTAGTGGTATTGGAGCTGTTGTTCACAGGGAAATATATTTTTATGTATAATTTATAATCCTTTTTTGCTTTGTCAAAGTGTGATAATTATTGTGAAAACAAACAGCGATAATTGATATTGCGGTCACCTTTCACAGCTTCAGCAGGTTCAGCGTCTCTGGCCGCAGTCAGTAACGGCGCAAAAACTCCCCCCAGCCCCCAGCCCCCCGGCTGCGGGAGACACAGCTGCACTCTGCAAACATGAGCCTTGACTCAGTGCACCTCCCGAAAGCCCCCTTAGCTGTGTTTTTGAGGGAGGGGTAGGGTGGGGGGTCGGGGGCACTTTGAAAACAGTCACTCAGCCTCTGATTATAGCGGTACTGAAGTCATTATTACAGCATCTGTCAGTATCACTCCACAACAACCAAATTTCCCTCAGCTGCAGTCTTCAGGCAGCGCGGATCCCATGCCAGGAAACAGCGATTTGAATGATTTATACCACATTATTCCATAAAGAAAAGACAAAAAAATAAACCCCGCGCACAACGCTGACCCCGCCGGTTTGCATGCCAAACAGCGTGTGTTACAGCAGACTGCATAATGGGTCCAGGCAATAACCGTTCTGTGGGGTAGTCTGAAGTTACCTTGTAATGGGGTTAATAATTTGATTAATGGCCTTGACAAGGAGTAGGGGGTGGGGGGTGTGAAAAGAAGTCCAGTTAATTTTAAGATGTTGAGTATAAATTCCGCACCGAAAATCCATTCCAATAATGATTTACATGACGTGTTTGCCTCACCGCATGACAACCAATGAAATACATTAATGATACTTATTTGGTGTCTTTCCCAGTCATTACCTACAGTGTTTATCTAAAACCTTTTTTAAAGGAGTACTGCAACGTTTTGGCAGTTAAGACCTCAGGACTAGAGAAACCCATGAGTGCTGCCTCTCTGTTTGCTCATTCCAGAGAATCTTCTGAACAATTCACTGGACTACAGTTAAGAGTCATCAGACTAAATGAGAGTCAATGAGATATGACTAAGAATAAACCTTGCTCCAAACAACAGCAAAATGTCTGAGACCAACAGACCTACCGCTTTGAAATGTTCAAAGTTTCAGTGTTCATAGCACAAAAATAGCCTTCTTTACTACTGTAGTTGCTAGCCAGCCATTTGCTACAGCTTGTGGTCTAACCCATAAGCATTACTGAACAATAGACATCTGCACTCTGATAACAGTCATTTGGGTATCGACTGGTACAGTAATTGCCATACTGTAGTTTCATGGTTAGATTTTGGAAATCTCCTACATAAATTCATCCCAGCCCTTTACTAGTATCATTGCAATGGCTTAACATGAAATGGGTCTACAAAAAACACTTCTGTTTTTACCCTGAACATGTCAGAATCCATGTTCATATTTAAAATCAATATTCATATTATGTTTTTACAGCCTACTGATGCTATGTACTGTCCTTTTGCCATACCTTAGGTACCATAGGTGCTGGAATGATGCCAATGTGCATTTCATTACATCTGAGCTGAGTACGTTTGTCCTCTTGTTACAGCAGCTGTCAAATTTCTCTAACTGTATCCTCACAGTAAACCGCGGATGTTGGAAATTTTCAAAGCAATAGGTCAGGAGACAGGAGCTTACTGGCCTAAACAAATTTAGCAAATAATGCATGCATTTCCTGGATGGTTCCTGTAAGAATTATTTAATTTACATGTAACAAAGTCATTATTATTTTTTTTTATTATTTATTTATTTATTTGCTTTTTGCTTTGCTTGCACACTGTAAACACACATAACCAAATAGGAAGAATATCTCATGTATATATATTCAGAAGCTGTTATTTTTCTTCAACATTTTTGCTGCCCTTGCCAACATTTTTCACCCTTCACAGAGCTAAACAAATTAAACTTTAAAAGTTTTGAGCAGATTCTGCAAGGACTTACTGCAGCTACATTTCTCTTGACTCCCTCTGGAAATTAAATCTGCCGTCCATTGCTTTGAACAAAGTAATTCTTTATGCTACCAGCAGCTGGAAGCGGTCCAGAATTCACCTAACAAGCAACGCAGCGACATCTCACCAATAGGCTCTCTCACCTGCAAGGCGGAATAGGCATAGAACATTATCTCTATGTTCACATGCCGCTCCAATATGCAAGGAAACATGAGAAGGATAACGTATTCATATTCCCGGGCCCGCTATAAAATTATCCCGAGGCCGGACGAATAAAGCAGAGAGGCTTCTGTAGACTTGATGATATAAGCTCAGGAACCCGAACGAGGGAACATGCGAGCGGGGAATGGAAAACGGAGTGAAGGATAATACAGTAGAGAGAGACGCAGGAGGGGCGCTATACAGGTAACGGATTTTATTAGTCATTACCTTGCAAGGTTATGCTTGGTACTTCCGACAGGTTTTGTGAGGCATACCACGGACCTAACGGTTTTTCCCCTTTCCTGAATGACTTGGATTGCAAAGACTAGAGTTGCAAAGTGAACGGCTTTAATGCACATACACCGCCATGACCGAGTTTGATGAAGATATAGCAAACATTTTAGAATTTTAGCATTATTTACGACCGTTCATCTACAGAGAAAATTGTAGCGATGCATAGTCTTATCGTTTTTGTTTGTTTGTTTGTTTTTCGATTTTTTAAAAATTATTATTCAACGCAAAACTGAAACCTTGAAACTGCTGTGTGGAAAGTACCTGTTGCTCGCGCTCATAAAGTAGAAAATTCGATTTGTTTGCATAACGCCTCAGCTTCAGTGTTGCATTACCCGTCTGAGATGAACCGACCATTAATAAGAGACAACAGTAGCCCACCAACACACAAGCTTGCACTCTCGGTCTCTGTCTGCAAGGATATTTTAGTGTGTGGTGACATTGTTTACTTTAAAGCATGCACCAGAAATAGTCTAGTATTACTGACGTAATTTGCAGTGATATCTTATACGTTTTCTTTTGTTTGGACATGAATTCTTGCTGCATGGATGTCTTTAAATAAATAATGCCAAACCGACAGTACACTTAAAGTAAGTAACACTGAAATATATTTATTGGCATAGGGGGGTTTTCTTTGAGGTTATTTTGCTTTTGGTTATTACACACACACACAAACACACATACAGGCGCACTAATGCACGTACTGAGTATGTGTAGATGTGTGTGTGTGTGTGTGTGTGTGTGTGTGTGTGTGTAGTGGTATTAGTCGTAGTTGTTGTTTTTGTTGTAGTAGAAAGAGAGATTGGGAGACATTATAGCGATGAATTTGACAAGTAACATAAGAGATTCGATGCCCTCTGATGTGTCCCGATGGGTGAGGTAAGAGTGTAAGAGTAGTACATTCTTGCAATTCCTATGCAATTAAGCTATGCAGAATTACGATTAGATAGCACTTTTCCTCAATACATTTCGAGACCCCATTCTCTACAAACCAGCAACCAGCAGGTAAAATACGTGCGTATTAACATATGTATTTATGTATTTGACAGAAGAGTTCCCGGGACTGCCTTTGACAGCTTCCAGTAGCAGTCTGAATTCCGAAGAGGTTTCGCACAGGAGAGGTTCGAAGAAACATTACCAAAGATGAACACGATTGTCTTCAACAAATTAAGCAATCAAGTCCTCCTTGAGGAAGACGCGAAAGAAGTTGAGAGGAGCAGTATAAACTATTTAGAGGTGATTGATAGGCAACAGACAGACATACTGTCAAGCAACCAGACAATCAAAGACAACCCTGCCATCCGACAAAGGAAATCTGGGTATGTGCATTTCACCTTTTCTTTTCATCCTGTCAAAGATGTAGGTCAAACGGCGATACCGGGAAATAAATATGCAAACGTGTACATTTATAATGAATATGTACATTTATAATAAACATTGTTATCTGGTGGCGCTTATCAATACATCTCGAACTGACTGGATGTAGCAAAATCCTTGCATGTTTTGTAGTTTTTGGGGTTTAGTTATTGGCAGCCCAAGACTACTTTTAAGCTGGCTCATGAAACTCTATTCAGAGATGCCTAAAACGTAATATAAGGAAAAGTTTAGTTTAGCCATTATCTTGCTGTAAACTTTACTTTACCCATTATCTTGCTGGAGGTGATTATCTTTTCCTGCTCAATAAAAGAGGATACTATCGCTTTTATTTGCAGATTGTGTAACAGTTCTCTATGATCCAGGACTTAAGCCAGCATTGTATAAAATATAGATACGAGGTTTATGTTCTATGACATATTAATCTTATGTAATTTAACTTGGAACGTCTATTGAGCTTGTGTAACGGGAGACTGAAGCATTAGGTCTCGCTTCATTGGCAGTAGCATTACTAATGAAAATATTAATATAAATACGACGTGCGTGTCGTCCAAGATTGTACAGGGAGCAAACGGTTCTTTTGAGTTGTTCATACAGATCAAGTTTACAAGGAAAATATTTATAGAATACCAACCTCAGGGAGGCTTGAGGTCGAAGCGAAACACATTACATCTGTGGTACTTTCAGAGACACTCGAATCTATTTTTCTAGCTCTACACTGACATCTACAGGTCGAAAATGTGAATGCCCACAGATAACGACGCGCACTTCGCTCCAGTAGTTGGTGGTCATGGGTCAGTGAAATGCCTAATTAACTTAATTGTGCTATATGACAAAATGGAATGAGATGGACTTTTATTTGGCCCGGAAAATAGAACTCCACGCTTGCGTTAAGAGTGAGATGTAAAGTTAATGTAACCAAAATTATGATGCTTTGTAGTACAGCAAACGCGAACAGTAGAACACGCGGTGATCAGTGTAACACCCGCTGTTCAGTTAAATAAACTGCATTCCAACAGCGCCACAGTTCAAGGAATGAAAGAAGGCACGTTATTCAACGCATCATGGATAAGCACCCCCTTTGGAATTGTATTTGTTGCATTTACATCTAATATATACAACGGTGCATCTTTACAGTGGCGTTGGTACGGTGGTTTTGTTGTCATGTGAACGTGGGCTATGCTTGAATGCGCAGAAATTGAGAGGTGTTTGATATTTTGGGTAGCAGTTGTGAGGGAGCTGCCTTGATAACTGTCGGCAGCTTAGTTGAAGTTTACTTTACAATGTACTACAAATCATCTTCAGGAATCTAATATAATGATTAGTCAAAAGTTCAATGCGGAAAAGCAGAACAAATATAACACAGTCTAATGAAGTAGCCTAAATATCTGTAATGTTGCCAAGTGAATTCACAGAGTACACCCATGAACAGAAGAGTGGGACATCAGGATTTTTCACTCTACCGCCACCTTTATATAATGATCATGATAATTCAAAATCTCTTTACAAGTAATATGAATAATACAGTTATATAATTAATCATTTTATTCCTGATTAGTTTTTATTTTAATTATGATTCTGTTTTCCTTGAGGGTAATACAGAGTATGGTACAAATCAAGCTCTGTGATGGCCATGGAATACCACAGATCCCATAGCCGTGTTCAGGTGATAGTGTTCAGGTGCAGATGGAGACTGCTGTGCTCAGGTGGACCTGTGAATCCCCCCCAGGTCTCGGCAGAATGGCGGAAAGATCCGGCACAAGCGGCAGGCCCTGCAGGACATGGCGAGGCCCCTGAAGCAATGGCTGTACAAGCACAGAGACAACCCCTACCCAACCAAGACTGAGAAGATCCTGCTGGCCCTGGGCTCCCAGATGACCCTGGTCCAGGTGAGCGGGCGTGGTAACCTGTGCTGGGGTGCTTAGCGATACTCAAAAATCACATCCTCCTCTCCTCCACTACACCTCGTCTGCGCCATGCCCGGGAAACTGATATCTGCGTCTTCCCTGCCTCCAGTTTCCAAAACTGTAGGAGTTGAGGAGAGGGAGGGAGAAAATAGCCTTTCTTCCAAGCGAAGGATATATCAATGTATCCTACCGGGGAAGAGTTTTTACATCCATGAGTGACATCACTGCGTTCACAACTAGTCAGATCGAAAGGCCATCCCACAGGATATTTTACTATCAAAAAGTAAAAAAAAAAAAATAAAAAAGTTTAAAAATATGACTGCCAGAACAGTGAAGAATAACCAGCAAAGTTACATTCATGGGCAAACTTTTTCTTTTTGATGCTCAGGCATTACAGTCATTGGTTGATGATACTTAAAGGTAGCCAGTTTTGTTTCAGTGAGACCTCTCACCCCCATTAGTGTTGAGAATGGAAAGCTTCAGAACGTAGGAATGCTACCATGTATGTGTGCACTTTACTAGGTAATGACAGCACAGAATGCAGATAGCATAAAGACTTTCAGGGGTGAGTCCCAGTACTCAAAAATGTATGTATGCTTCTTTCCTTCTCTACCATCTGAATATTTATACTCATTTTTTTCTGGCTGTAAGGGGTGTATGCATGCAGCACTGAAATCTCAAAATTCTATCATAATTCCTGTTATAGTCTGCTAGCAAGAGAGTGTTGTCTGGAGAGTAAATGGAGTGAAACATCTTAGTATAGTGTGAAGCCATTCAGGCGTCGGCAGTATTTCAGTCTTATTGAGTAGGTGAGTGACAGCGCACACTCACGCGATAAACCTTTGACCCAGCCGCCATGACGGTTCTCTCTGCTTTTTTTTTTTTTTTTTGGGGGGGGGGGGGGGTGTCTCCCTACACTGTGCCAAGCATGTGGAATTCCTGCTACTGACAGTGTATACCCTGCTCCAAACCCCCCCCAACCACCCCCCCCAACACAGCGGCTATGGGAGGAAGTCTGTCACTGCTATATTTAGGGCGTCTCTGGTGAACTCCGGCCTTCTGATAATCCTGTCTGTGAGTCTGTCCTGGGGGTCACAGCCATGTCTGAAATACATTAACGCTGTAGATGCTGGGGAGCAGTGTGAAAACACTGTAGTCGACCACTGACATTTTATTTTTTAAATTAATTAATTTATTTACCTTTTACCTTTTCCTTAATTTATTTATTTATTTAATTTTACTATCGATCTATCATCCATCCATCCATATCTCTGTCTATCAAGAGGAATGCCTCATTGAGATGTTCATCTATTTACCAAGGGGGACCCTGTGAACAAACCAGCTTACCCTGTTGTAGATACACAAGACGACATTGAAAAGGACACAATGGCAATGTCGATGTTAAGATTAAAGAAACGTTTTGTTTTGATCCATCTATGGAAAGGGATGCAGCTGTCAGTTTTTGTTCAGTCACTGGCCGAGCAGATGCAGTCATACAGAAGGAGGAATGCGGGGGAATATTAATCAAAGTGTTGGCGAAAGTGAGCTCTTTCTCTATGGAAAATGTCAAGAACATGCAGGAATTATACTTGTGTCTAAATCACCGAAGAAATATGAAAAAAAATAGAATATAATATATTTTATAAAATATGATGTATTAGTCTTACAGTAGGAGCCAAAGGCTGGGATTCAGTCAAAATTAAGTGTTTTACAATCAAAAGGAGTGTTAAGCTTTTTCTCTGTAAGAACAGTTTGGCGAGTAAATTTTCATGATCGCTGAAGTTGCCAAACTGTGTCAGTGAAGGAAAGAAACCGTGAACGCTTGCATTTAATTGTGATCTGAAGTCAAGGGCAAATGTAGAATCCCAACCATATTTCAGAACGTGTGGGAGAATTCGCTACAGTACCTTCACAAACAAAGCTGTGCTGAGTTGGGACAGTCACCACAATTAACTCACCAGAATGTGTGTGCAAAGAATGAAAAACAATAATGGTTTCATTTTATCGTGAGTCACGGTGAAGGACAAATGTCGATTGAATCCAGGCCTCTGTCGTTGCTTGTACTTGAGTGTTTCACTGAACCTTTTTTTAATTTGAATAGAATGTCTTGAAATGAAAACGGAATGTAGGCCTCCAAAAGGGATAAGGGGCTAATGAAAGAAACATGATATTAATATAGGTCAAAATCCAAAATAATGATCCAAAAATAAGAAGTCCAGGTCTTTAATTCTATCAACCATGGAAAAAAAAATGCATTCTTCCTTAACTTCCAAGGGCCTGGCTTTCATGCGAAACAGGTTGTGAATATGGATGAATTGAATATCATTTTATTGCACGAAAGCACACTCCATGGTAAGACGTGTTTTTACAGGGCAGGGGTGTCAAAGCCATGTTCTGGAGGGCTGCGGTGTCTGCAGGTTTTAGTGGTTTCCTTTCAATCAGCAGCTAATTTAGCACTTGTAAACTCTTTAGCCAATCACTGACTTAAATAAGCAGGAGACCATGTGTAGGGAGTCTTCGGCCAATCGGTGACTTGAATAAGCAGGAAACCATGTGTTTGGACTCCTCGGCCAATCAGTGACTTAAATAAGCACTGGAGCGCAGAAACACACCAAAACCAACCAGATACAGTGATGCCGGCCCACCAGGACTGTATTCTGACACCGGTGTTGTTGGGCACGGCTATTCAGTTACAAATTTAAATGGACCATATTTTCAAAAACAGTAAATGTAGATGGGCCAGATAATTTTGTAGTTAGAAATAACAATGTTTATTGACTAACCGGGGCTGTTTTTGGATTGCGCCCTTGTGACTATCTCCGTTTGGAGAAAAGCAATTTCGGGTGAAGCGGTGCCATGCCTTAACTCTATTTAGATTCAGATATTGCTAGTAAAAAAGATATTGTTGTTCTATTTTAAATGACCGTGCAAGCAACTCGTAGGCCACTCAGAGTTTGGTTTGGGGCTTGGTCAGGGCAGGAAATCCCCGGCTTCAGAAAGTAAAAGCACTACCACGTATTTGTTCCATCTGTGCACTAAACCAGCTGATTCTAATTGGCACAACTCCTCAGCCAGATAGGTGAGCTCGTTAGTAAAATCAGCTGTTCTAGCACACAGGTAGAACAAAGACGTGGTTGTGCCTCTCCTTTGCGAAGCTGGTGTTTTTCACCTCTTGGCCCTGGACGTGGTCCACAGACCTCCCAATTCAATAGGTCTGGCGTAGGGTGAGCGTCATTCGGATTGTCATGGTCGTTGCCAGGTTACTCAAAACATTTGCGGTAGATCGGGGCCTGCTCGGCTGCTCTCCCGGAGGGCCTGCAGTCTCTGTAGTCTTTCTGTCCAGCCAGGCTGTTTGAAGACCAGCAGGCTAAGTGGATCGTGGGCTTCATTAAATGTTTGACTCCAGACTCTCAATCGCAGATGGAGCATCTGGAAAACTTGCATTGGCCGTTTTTGGCAACGGCAGTCTGCAAGCTTATTGGTGCTTGCAGATTCCTGAGGGCGGATTAGGTTGGCCCAGAAGTGCAATGCCTATTTCTTGCAGTTATTCCAGAAAGAACCACCAGAGACTTTTCTGGCTCACAAATTTGTTTGACCCACCTACACAGGATAGTGCTTGCACAAAGCACTATCCTGTGTAGGTGTTTATTTACATTAAATTCTGTTTTGTAAGAGAGATCTGGCCAAGAAGGGCTGCACACACGATTAACACATTTCTGTAAATCACTTCTTCATTTTCAGGTATCGAACTGGTTCGCCAATGCCCGACGGAGGCTTAAGAACACGGTGAGGCAGCCGGACCTGAGCTGGGCATTGAGGATAAAGCTGTATAACAAATACGTGCAGGGCAACGCCGAGAGACTGAGTGTGAGCAGCGAAGACTCCTGCTCTGAAGGTACGCCTCACCTGAAATGCTTACTGTGCAAGACAGGGGGCGCTGCGCTGTGGTAAACCGTGAAAGTACTGGAATGTCTATGGTGCTGACAAACTAAACAGTTTATAAACAGTAAATCTTATCTTAAATTACCTTCTAAATAGGAATATGCTGAGTCATTCCCTTTTGGAAGTCATCTTATCCATACCATACATGGTGGATATGCCAGTAAGTTATTTTATCTTGTTATAATTTACCGTTCGGTCAATTGAGAAATAGATTAATTTGTTCACTGATGGCCAGTGGAATTGAAGCGGAAAAAAAAACAAGTGCGGAAGTAGAGGATGAACATTTGGCCAGCTATTGAGAGCGAGGTTTTTTTGACCAGGGTAGAGGAGTGAACACCCCTGCTTTATTAAAAATTCCATGGGATCGTAAATGACCAGAGTGGATCAAAGGTATAATGTGGACATACTATATGTGTGCAAACATACTGTGAACTTAATATTTTCTTTCTTTCTCTTGCTTTCAGTTCAGTTGCAGTATGCTGTGGTTTATTGATAAGTAATTTTCTTAATTCTGATAAAACTGATCCTGTACTCTTTTTGACGATGTGGTGACTCATTTTCAAAAGCAATACTACAGAATGTATGCATGTGATCTGCACACAGTGCGCTTCAGTCAGGGGCACAGGAACAGTGTTGGTCTGGAGGAGTCTGAATGTGTACCTCGTACTCGATTCTCAGTTTGATCAGGCCATTCCTGATGTCCAGTACTTTCCCCAAACTTTTCCCAGTCCAGCGGTGCACCGAAGAATGCGCTGGCCGAAATATTTGTTTTGCATGTGCTTGCTTTTTTCCCCAGTGCATGATAAAATCAAAAAAGTCATTACTTGAGAGCAAGTTCTTTATTTTTGAATCGCTTATTACCTGGGTGAACACAGCACGAAAACTATTTCAGAAACTTTAATTTGTGTGAGTGGAGCGGTCAGCTCAGCTGTGTAAAGATTGCTTTGCATTTTTTCCAACCTCCCTCACTCAAAGTGCTGTGGCTCCATGGAGGTCAAACATGGGTCAGATGATTTCTTTGAAATGTTACCCTTTTGACACCCGTGAATTCCTGTAAATTACTCGTAATTTTAAAACAAACATCTCTTTTCACTCTGAGCAAAACGCTACCTTCGTATAATTGTGAGTTTGGTTTAGTAACAGTGTTCTGCTGAATGTTTTCAGATTTTAGCAGCATCTAAAGATGTTTTAAATAGATATCTCGACTGTTTCAAATATGCATGGAAAACTCAAAAACCGCCAATGCATTTCGGCTGTGTAGTGCTCAACATGGCCGTGATTAAGGCAACACAGCTGAAGTGTATCGGCGGTGAGTAACATTCCGTTCTGAATATACCCACCAAACAAAGACATTTTCCCTTCTTCTCTACTTTCTCTACTTCTTCTTCAAACACGTGTCTTGACCTCCATTGAAGGAAACCCAGTTTTTTTACTCTCTTATTTTTGAACTTTTACTATGACTTCCCTTCAGTTTTGTATATAGCCCAGTTCCTGTCCACTCAAAAACCACCTTGGTTATTTTTTATTCTTTGTTACTACCTTGAAAAGGATCCACACCACACTGAAAAACGTGCTTGAGTTTTTAGTCTGCAGGCCTTCATCAGAGCTGTAGACAGATGAAAATAGTGTGGATCAAAAAAATACAAAGCCAAAGGAAACGACACAAACCAGCAATTAGTGGACACCTATTAAACAAAATAAATAAAATTATCTTACAAAAAAAGACTAAACAAACTGATGATTTTACTGTAAATATTTGTATAGATTCTGTTTTCCAGTCCTGCATACCGGTTTTCAAGAGTGTAAATGATGTATACTGCAAACATTGGACTTGAAAGTGAGCTTGGAACCCAATAGGGGAGCATGGTTTCATTGAACCCAAAAATGGGAGGAGCTACCATACAGTATCAGTGGTTCAATGATTTGGACCAAGGAGTGCATTGGCTGTGGAGAGAAAAACATTTTTGATTGGTTCAAAAAAGTCAATGATTCACAGATGAGTAGAGCTCTACTCAGAGAGGGTTAATAAAACCTCATTTCAACCGTTGCTACTTGGAGCGCGAGCGCTGACGGACGGGGAGGAAGGGCGGGAAGACGTTAATCCTGTTTGGTTTTTGGGGATTTCCTGCTCTGCAGCAATGTGGTGAATTGGCATGAGCCATTCTTTAGAAGGTCTTGCATTTCTGATACATGAACATGTACGGTGATCTGGTTGTAATTGGGCTTAGACACAATCAAAACTTAGATCTGTCCAAAGTACCCAGTACCACAAAGTACACACCTGTCTGACTTCTCTTGTTTTTTTTTTTTCTTTCCTTCTCAAATGGTATCTGCTGTTCATCAAAAACGTATTTATTAATTCTTAAAAGGTTTTATTTAAGATGAGACGCAGCCATGTCGACCACATTGCCGGCAGGTCATGCTTCTTTACCATACTGTATATAGGAAAAGGAAAAAGATCAAGACATCAAGACAAATGAGCTTCAGTTAGTTTCCAGCTGTGAGACTTGAAAGCACAGTGAGAGTCAGCGGTATGGAGCGCGACAGAAAGGAAAGTGGACTGGAACATCGAAGCTGGTCTGAATTTCGGGTAGGGCACTGCCGTTAGACGTTAAGTAAGGTTTGAGTTTCAGTAATGCACAAGCCGTTTGCATTTGTAATATGAAAAGCATGAGCTACCGGTCTGGATTGAATCTAAATTTGTCCTCAGCTTTGATTCAAAATGAAATGCAAGTATTTGTTATTTTTTTCTTCACAAACACAGGTTTAGCAAGTTCAAACAATGACCAAAAATCTAATCCCCAAAATGTGTTTGTGAAGAAAGATACACACATTTATTTGTGGGTCAAAGATTCGGACAACTGTTGATTGAATCCAGGCCACGGTAAGTACGGTATCTTGAATCAGTGGCGCAGCTGAAGCGTGTACACGGTAATTTTATATGTTCAGCGTTAAATCGGCTTTGATAAATTACATTGGTGATGGGCTCGGTGAAAAGCGTACATATGATCTCTGCTGGACTCAAGTAAACTCTGTGAGTGTTCACTGTGTGCCAAGAATATAAACCTCACTGATATAAACCTTGTTAAAAACAATGAAGGGTTACAGCCAAGCACTCAACTCAGTGAAGGCAGATCTCAGGATTGATTTAAAAAAAAAAAACAACTCTCAATTCCCATGAGGCAAAGGACATTTCTGTTTGTTTGAGCAGCGATAGGTTGGGTATCGCGCAACTGCACTGTGAGAATCCGACCGATCCATTCCTATCATAGTGACTGCTTACCACAGTAAGTGTTTTTTACCCAGACAGTAAGGAAAACAGTACCTTAAGTTTACTCCATATCTGACTATCTGGGTTTTCATATTCAGATATTTTGGTTTTGTTGTGCGGACGGCATTCTGCTTTATCGTTGATTGGGCTCCTCTACAGTAAGGTGACGGAGTGCAAAAGCTTTTGGGTTCTGAGACAAGGGTTATTCAATGCTGAACCTTTCACCTTGGGTGTTAATGAGGGTGAATTTGGATGTGGGGCCTTGGTGCTACCATCTCCCTTTTCCCTCAATAGGGGAGTGGAAATTGCTATGAAGTGTGAAGTCGAGGTTCCACAACGAAGCAATTAGCAGCTACGGATCATAAAACTGATCCCAAGCACACTTTCTCAGAGTCAAAGGAGCAACCAATGCAAGACTGTGTTTCTTATAGCCAGTGTACACAAACTATGCATGTCAAAAAGGCTCATAGGGAAAGACTTAGCTTGAGGAGAAAAACGTTGCTGGCTTGCCTGAAGTGGTTATTGAAGTCCTTGACTTCTAACTCCTCGATCATGTATGACGACTTTGGCTCTGAACACCCTCAAATACAGTGCCATTTTGGTATGAGCATACAGATTTAGGTGCTACAAAGGGTGAAGCACCATGAGTTGCACAATTTTGTGATTTTTTTTTTTCGGCCATTTCTGATGTTTATGACCCTTTCTGTTTATGTCCATTGCAATGGCAGATGCAGAGACCGCCCTACGGACCCAACCGAGCCCGGCTGAGTTCAGCAAGCCCATGTACCGCAGCGTGATCCGGAAGGAGGGCGTGGTCATAGGGGCGGGGCTGAGGGCCGAAGCGTCGCTAGGCGAGGACTACACGTCTCCGCCCCCAAAGTACAAGAGCAGCCTGCTCCACCGCTACCTGAACGACTCTCTGCACCACGTCATGGCGTCCGGAGCCGTCCTGGACTCCCGAAAACGCAACCACTCTGGGTCCTTCAGCTCCAACGAGTACGATGACGAGCTCCTGTCACCGTCGTCATCCGAAACCGAGGCCAACTTTTTCTACCGCACCGGTAAGGATTGCAAGGCATTTTATTCTTGCACTTTTTTTGTGGTGAAGATTTATGGATTTTGGAAGCTGAGTGGGTACCCTTGTTAAGGCACTGCTCCAGTGTGTGGACGGGCCCCACGGTCTGCATCCTGTTAGGGCACTGTTCCAGTGTGTGGATGGGCCCCACGGTCTGCATCCTGTTAAGGCACTGTTCCAGTGTGTGGATGGGCCCCACGGTCTGCATCCTGTTAAGGCACTGTTCCAGTGTGTGGATGGGCCCCACGGTCTGCATCCTGTTAAGGCACTGTTCCAGTGTGTGGATGGGCCCCACGGTCTGCATCCTGTTAAAGCACTGCTCCAGTGTGTGGATGGGCCCCACAGTCCGCATCCTGTTAAGGCACTATTCCAGTGTGCGGATGCGTCCTATGGCCTAGTATGGTATCCAGACCTGTGCCAGTACCCTCATTGGCCAGCAGCCCTGTGAGGCAACAAATACTTATATTGATATATTAACAAATACTTATATTGATGTTTGGGCAAGGGACTGATGGAGGGATTCGGTCAGCAGGAATGTCCTAGTGTCATCACTCTCAGTTAATGTTCCTGTAGTCTGCATGCACAGAGCTGTGCTAGTGGTACTTTCCTTCTCCCACTCATGCTTGCACATGCTAACTGTGTAGACTGCGGTGTGACCTAAAGGGAACTGCAATGCCCCTGAAACAGTGATGGGGGTGCTGTACTGTAGAAGGTGCCATCATTCAGTTGAGATGTTAATCTGAAGTCCTGATTCACAGTAGATATTGAAGATCTCTTGGTACTTTTTGGAAGAGTGGTGGTGTAAATTGCTGGCCAAATTCCAATCTAAATCTGGCCACCTAAACAACACTTATACCAGACTGGCTGTTCAATCTCTAGCAATCTCCAGGTCATCACTGCAAAAAAGGGCTGAACTGACAGTTGACCAGAACTGGTTAAATGAAGGATAAATCCAGACAAATAAACAGAAGTGGTGCCTGACGTCTCACGTCTTGGAGGAAGTCTCGGCACTCCCCTGGATTGACAGCGTAGGTTGCAGCAACAAGGAGCACTGCTGTATATGACTGCATAAAAAGTAAAAAGGGCTAAACACTGTTAAAAAACAGTTTGTGGGCAAATCACAAATCTCTGTTTCTGCTCGGTTATTTTATCTCCACTTGTTGTGGAGGTCAAGAAACCAAACTCTCCCATCCCAAGTCTCACGCTCCTGCTTTTGTTTGTATGTAGAACAAACAGCTACTGCTTGGGTCCTATGTGAATGTCCCATGAGGTAGCAGAATTCTGCCTCTTAAGGGCCTCTGTTGCTGTTCTCAAATGCTATGCTGTAACCAGGAGAATTACGTTCAGGCATTTTGCAGATGCTTTTATAATTTTATATAAAAACTTCTACAGCCGGTTATTTACTTAAGGTTCATTACAGTGCTCATGGGTGCAATGGCAGTGCCTTGGAGACATGGACCTGCAAGCTCATAGTTACAGGGCCCAGTCCCCTAACTGTTATACCACACCGCCTCTCATTACAGCCCCTAGCAGATCTGCTGTAACGGCCCGCTGATGAATTCTCAGTCTTTCTTTCATTTCACTCTCGACCAGATCATGAAGCGGTGCCGTTTGTTTACATTTCTTACTTTGGTTTTAGTCTGAACATTTTTTCCCTAATTTACGTAACTCTGCGTTTGGCAATACTCAACGATACTTCCATAGGAAAGGAACAGGTTGTCTTTCAAGCTCTGCAGCAAAACATCTGTAATGTCAGAACTCGGAGGCTAGGAGAAAGCAGGAATCCATGGATGGTTGGAATCAGCTTGCAAACCTGGCCTCAATTTTCAGTTTGCAAAAACGGGTCCAACCAAACGACAGAGAGGGTGGAAATGCACATCAACAGCTTCACTTATCCGGGGTCTGGATCCGGACTTGAAAGCACACACGGTAAACGCGAGCGTCCAGACTCCAGCGAAACAATCTGACAGGAGACAGGAGGTAGTAGGTTTAGACGTTCTTTGTCTCTCTGGTGGAAAAACTAAAGGTCTTTGTTTGGAAAAAAAATAAGGGCCTATTGGGAAATTCATTGAAAACACAGGGCTGGATAATTCCATCCCATGTGCCAGGAGCTTCATGGCAAATTATGCTTTTAATGGAATATTAAATGCCTGGAATCTCTCTCTGCGTTTTTCTCTCTGCTCAAAGTAATACTTCTGCCCTGTCTGATATGATAAGGATAAGGGTCCTCCTACGTAAAATAAATATTAGCTACCCTTCGAAGAAGACAGTATGGTAGATTGTATTCAGATGTTCCCGTGGAGCAGCAAGACCTGTAGATCTTCATCTCCTCAGACCCGAATGAAGCAGGACACTGAAGCAGGACAGGACAGAAAAAAGCAACTGGATAGGGTGGAAGTATTTAGAAGTCACTTTGCTCTCCTGATGAGGTCAACTGTACTGCAGTCAACACTCTGAATCTGTTAAAATAGTTTTGAAAGGTTTTCAGTGTACATTGGTAACATTAGCAACAGTGTGGTCTGGAGTTGAAACTTTTTTTTTGCCAAGGTATTGTCTTCAGCCTGAACTGGAAGCTGAGGAATCTGATGACTGACATTAGCTTCATCAAAAATACCTGGTATTTGGAATCGTTCTTTAGCCACAAACCCACGGAACTTTGGCGGGGCTTAGCCATTGGTGATGCAAGCTTTGTATTCATGTATAAAACTGAAAAATCAAGAATAAAAAGTATTTTTTACGATGCGACAATATGTTAAAAGTCTTTTTTTCTGGCTTTGCTTATTTTTATAATTTGTTTGGCAGTGTTGTGAAAGATATTGTGTTACGAACCCACCCGTTGTCCATGCTGGTGGGCAGACTGTTGCCTGTTTAACCACGGGTCTAGGAATACATAACAATTTATAAACTAAGTGTAATTTATGGTACTGGAGTGACTTGTTTTGAATGTCAGACAAAAGTTGACGCATGGTTTAAGTCAGAAATGCGTTAAGTGAAAAAAGTAAGGCTCAGGCTGGAACGGGGCTACCGAGACTCGTAAGAGCTTTTCGAATTAGGCCACAGCAAGCGCCAGACAGTTATAGAGGCCTGGAGAATTGCGCGGCGCTTGAAACGTGCTGAAAGTCGACTCCAAGCGCGGAAACATTTTATACGAACCGAAGCGGTTCCACACCTCAGCAGAGGACGGGAGAAAACATTCGTCCTCTTTTCTTCGGTTTTCAAATAGCGTTCAGGTGACCTTTAATGTTTAATGACCTTTAACGTCCTTCAGCTAATAACACAGCTACCTTGTTACAGAACATTAGTGATGGACACAGTGGACATAGTATCACACCTTGTGTGTTTATATATGGCTTCAATTAGGCCTATAATTCACCACAACTTTTTATAATTTTTACATAAATGAGCAATGACTACCAGGAATGACTCCTGAATCTTGTACTTTGTTTACTATCTTTCTGTAAGGCTAATATTTATCACCTGTAAAGTATCATTTAGGAGTTAATTGTATAAACTTCTCCTGCTGTGCCCTTTCTTTGCATGGCTGTTTTTGTGGTAATAGAGAAAAAAAAGAAGAAAAGCATGGTCATAGCTGAGTCGTGAAGGGTAGATCCAGACTCTGTTTAGTGCCTGGGTAGTCTCTTGCATGTTGCAGACCCTCAGGATAACTTGTCTGGCTGATGGCTGAGTCTTTCTGTAACTCAGCTGATTGGTGCCAGCCAGTGAATAAAAAATGAGGAATCATTCAAAAAAACAAAATGGGTGACTGTCATGCATCCCAGCAGTAATGTAGTGATTTTAACCAATCACAGAGTTTTGTTGTTAAGACAATGAAACAACCTTTTGATTGTTTGAAAAAAGCCAGTGATTGAAATGTAATTTTAGCCCCACCCATTTGTTGTCATGACACCTCATTTGCCCATTCGTATCGGCAGCCATTTTGTGATGGTGGATATGCGGCAGCCATTTTGTGATGGTGGATATGCTTGGTTTAGGCTATTTACCATGTTTCTCATCCAATCTAATCTGCGATTCATCAGAGGAACTGACAGTCCATCGTTTCGTTAGACTCATTGGACTCTAAGGCTGGGCAGACCTCTACCACATTGACGGGAGAAATTAGCCAATCATAGGCTCACAGTTATGACAAAGTAAGCAAAGAAGCATATGAACGCCAAGACACTGTTCATTCTCGAGCTGAAGCCGACAGTAGCCAAAACGCATTCGCCACACAAGTAAAAAGTAAAGATTTCTCATGACTTTAAAACGCTCGCTCAAACTTAATTAATGGTCCGAGCTCAGCCATCCGTGTACCTTTCGGTAATGTGTGATTTTTGTAGGAAGTTAACTTTCCTTTTTCTGAAGCAAGAGTATGAAATAAATGCCCAGTTCTCTGTGTAAAATAAACACACATTTAGTAGGAAAAATACTTTGGCCCTGAGCCGCTGGTTAGGTGCTGTGAGGCTGATGGAATTGACTTGAATCGTCACCGGGGGAAAAACGTCTTAGAAATCTTGGGAATTTGAGACGTTCTGTCTTTTTTTTTTGCCACTCCATAATGGAAAAATGAAATTACCATTCCAAAGACTCAATGGCTGAGGAATACGCAGTGGGTCCGCTTTTTTTTTTACTCCTGAGACATACGTCAGCGCCCTGTATTTATATCCTCAGAGTGTTTCCACATCTCCAACCTGACGTCAGAGGCTCTCAGGGCAGGGAAGGGAACCCAGAGGAAATATGTGCCCCTTTCTAGTGTAGAATCTGGGCTTGTCATGATACCAACATTTTTACCTGCAGTAAGATACCAGCCAACTCTCAAAATTTCAAGAAGTGTCATGTCTCCATGGCAAATGAACACAGAAGATGAATTTTTGGCTTATAGAATGATGATAAGAGCAGAACATTCTTTGTAATGAATTCCCTCATTTGTCTTGCTGTTGAGCAAGGTGAGTTTGTTTGTCTGTCTGTCTATCTGTCTATCTACCTACATGTCTGTCTGAGTATGTCTCAGTGTGTCTACTTGCCTGTGTCTGTATATCTATATTACAATTTATTTTTCTACATCTGTATCTATCTATATATCTGTCTTTCTAGCTGTCTGTCTGTTTGCATATTCTCTGTGTTTTTCAGTCTATTTGAAATACACAGATGAACAGAGTACAGGTATTCACACAATGCTGTCTTTATATACAGAGAGACAATGAATTCTGCTCATAGCATGTATCCCCATATCTCACTTCAGTCTTGTGATCTCAGCCTGTTGTCTAAACCTGCCAGGCTCAACTCAGACAAGGCCGAAGACCTTGAACTTCACAAGCACATGTTTTCAAAACAAAAATAATGTGTTTTTGCACTGAACAAACTAACACTTCCATTTATCTGTAAGTCAGAGTTAAGCATAGATGATGATTGTTTGGAGGCAAAAGGCAATCCTAATTTGGCAGAATGAGCTGTTCTCATCCTCACAGTTCTCATGTTTCTGTGCTAATTTCATCCAGGCCTTAAGCTGGGTCCCAGTCAAAGGCACTCATATGCAATATGCAATTCAATTAAAACTGACACAAATTACTTGACATATATTGTATTGGAAACAAGGATGCATGTCCGACGGACTGTGTTCTTACTTGAGTATGTGTTATTTTATTGGGGAGATTATATATATATGAAGACATATTTACTTATATAATATAAGAAAGGCATACACCCTTTTGTAAGAGTAATTTCAGTTTTGATTGAATTGCATGCCTTTACAACTGTCCTTGATCAGGCTACAGCCTGTGGCCAGGACTTAATCAATACTTTAATCACAATTAAATGCATGTGTTCATTTTTATCCGCACTGACACATTTTTGCAAGTTTAGCAACAATGAAAATTAACTCATCAAACTGTCCTTGCAGAGAAAAATAATAGCGGTCTCATCCAATTGTAAGTGAAAGTTAAGGAAGAATGTTGATTGAATTCCAGCCCTTGTCTTTTAAGGGCACTTTCTCTTTTTGGCAATGAATCGCTAGAACAGGGTTGTTATTTTTTTTTTACCACCAATCCAAAATGAAAAAAATGTGAGAAATGTACTTGGCTTCACATTGCTTAAAAGTGATTTTAATTGGTGCCCCAGAGGTTCATGTCATAGTTGGAACTACAGTTGCCAGCATGCAACACTGGCAACTGTAGTTCAAACTCTGACCAAACATTCCACTCAGAGCACTGCTGTTCCTGCTTGGTTTAACACTACCTTCTGGTTGAGACTCATTGAAGTTTTTTTCCTACTGTTGTATCATGAGTCAAGCCCAAATGATTTTTGTCATTTTGTTTGATTTTGTTTTGTTTATCAATACTTGTAGCTTTAGTATGTCCTGATTGGTATCATAATTGTTTCTCTTTGAATTTGGGTGTGGTTGCCTGTAGTTTTTTTTTTTTTTTGGACCTCTCTGGCACAACTTCTTTTATAAATCTTGAATGTTTTAGATTGTGTTTCATGTGCAAATAAATAAAAGCAAAGACAGACGACTGAATATTCCACTGAATGATAGACTAGCCTAAACCTCCCCAGTTACATTGATTTGATTGGATTGTATGATATGACTAAGCTTTGTGATTGGACAGTTAGGTTCCATTAATGCCATAATGGGATGAGTGGAACTACAACAGCCTGTCAATCACAGACTCAACTGGACAAATCAGAATGTTTTGCATCCCACAGTGGAAGCACAACAGTTGGTTGAAATCGATTGATTGGCAAGTACCATAGCTTAGCTCTGCCCACTTTTGGCTTCATCAAACCCTACTTCACCCATCAGTAGCATGACTGTTGACATCACTGGTCATAAATGGTGGGCCATGGTTCATGAAAATGGAGGGAACCTGAAGACATTTCACATCTCTGGTTAACGTGAATGTCCTAATCTTCCCTGGAGATCTCAGAGCAGCTCAGAATCAGCTGTTGTTTGGTTTTTCTCCAGGCAGAGGATGCAGCCAGCGATCAGTATCAAAGATTTAAGGCAGCGATGCAATTTCTAACATTTTTGGGAATGTAAAATTTATTATAATGTCATATTTTGGGAATGTTTGATGTATAAGATATAACGTCCCATGGGGTTATCTAAATTTAGACAGGTAATCACTCTCACTATCACTCACACACAGTCACTCTGTACCTCTGCTTATCTGTCCATTGGCCTGTCTGATTCCTGTCTGTATATGGTAATCATATCAACCCAATTATAGATTTGATCGTTTGATATTTAGTATAGCTCTATCTATCTGTCTGTCCGTCTGTCTGCTTTCTCTATCTCACTATCATACATGGTGGAGGTTAAGGCAGTGTATTGCGAAGTTTTTTCCATGACCCTTTAGCATGATAGCAGTAAAACTGGCTCCAGATTACTGAGGGCAGCATGAATGCTCAGCCATTAATCTTTCCCTTTTTCCTCTGGAGTCACATGACAGGCCTGAACCCAGCCTTCGCTCTGGCAACTGGTCTGCCGTACAGTCCTCGGTGAAAATAACGCCAGATTGAGATTTAGATCCCCGATAAACCATTGTGCTATTACTACAAACAGTAAAAAAAATTTGTCTTTTGATGCCATAAATATAAATATTACAAGAACCAAAGTCGAGAAAGATAGATACTTTAACTTAATAATCCAAATATTAAATTAAGAAATCCAAGATAAGAAGTGAATAATATAAGATATATTGGCCTTGTTATGGAAACTGTCTGGTTATAAAGGCCAATGGCACCTGGAATAAACTAGAGGCTCATGCAGCCTTTTAGAGTAATCCAGCTCCCTGTTTGGCTGAAATAATGTGGGTGGTTTTGGCAAGATGTGATTGGTTTAATTTTGTCTGGCATTGTCTATTGGTAGACACTCACCAGGTCTCCTACACTGGCACCATTGACATGTTCCCTCCCAGCCAGCGTAGTGGTTTAGTCTAGCCATGAGTTTATAATCGTGTAGCATTCCCAACTGGTGTTTATCTGGACAGCTGAGATATAGGGAACACAACAACAACAACAACAACAAATACCTCATTCGCCACTGTAAGTGAAAGACAGTTTTAGGGCTAGCAGTTTGGCTTTCCTGGACGTTCCTGTTTTTCCTGCAGTACAAAGCCCTGATTCTCAGCACACTGCCACGCTAAAACAAGGCCAGACCGTAGGCCTTTTGGCGTTGTTTTCTGCAGGTGTTCTGAGTTGGTTTCCTGTCTATCTGGTGGAGGGTGAATCGGGGAAGGGAAAACGGAGAGCGGAGAAAGGGGGGAAGGACAGCCCATTCTCTGACATTACTCTTCACCGTCTGTATTTCTGCTCCCGTTCTTCCACACTCTACCTGCGCTGGATATGCTCTGCACTTCAGATTCATGGTCCCACTTAATATTTACACAACCACAAAACCCATGGTTACACCACAGATGTGTTACACTGTACTTGGACTGTGCCTACTACCATATAAGTAGATAGTACTCAATGTCCTCTTAATATTAAGTGGAACCAGATTTATTATTTGTGTTCAGCTCTCACATTTGTATATATGTACATCCATTTTGTATTTATTGCACTTTTTTTATTCATATTTTAATATTTGTAAGATTATCATAGGTATCTAGAAATACATTATTACTGTCATTACTTTTCCCCAAAGTGTTGCAGAAGTGCACAGGAATGGTTCGGATGTCAAACTTCAGTCCTGGAGGGATTCTATGGTTTCTTTTCAATAGACATACAGTTCAGGTCTTGGTGTGTAGAGGACTCTTATAGTCAATTACTGACTTAAATTGAGCAATTAAGTACTTAAACCTAAAGACTTGAGAATGTGTCCTACACCTCTTTAAATATTAAGTTTCTACCCTTTCAGAACGGGTAATATGGATTACTGGAATCCTGTGTATTCATCTGCAAGCTAAAGGAATTTACAGTCAGGGAAGCATCAAGCTGCTTTGGAAGAGAATTTGTTTGTTGGAACATTTGTTTGCTTGCCAGATGCCCAAGACCAGCGTCGTTCACACAGCTTGCTTTTCTAAACTGATATTTTCCATTTCGAATAGCTGCGTCTTGAATTGTGTCTCGATGTTGGATGTCTGCTTTATGTTGGTTCTCCGTTTTTATGATTTATGCTTTTGTTATGTGTGTCTGGGGAACTGCCAAATGACTTTACCATATTTGGAATATTTGAGGGTCCTCTGGCTAGCTATACCAAATCAGTTGAAGGTTGGTGCCACACTCTATGGAGATCTACCAGCAGTGCATTGTGGGTATGAAGGTCACATAGTGCAACCAAACATAAACACAAATTTAAAAAAAATAATGAATGGGAACACACTTTATAAAATTGACCACAACATAATGCCAGTCTCAGAAAAATGGACGTATAGAAAGGCACTCTCAGAAAATTGACAGAATAGGAACGCACTCAGAAAGTAGCCCAATAGGACCACACTGAGAAAAGGAACTGAATGCCAACACACTCTCAAAACAGGAGTGAAAAAGGAACACTCTTTCAGAAAAGTGACTGAATATGAAGGCAGTCTCAGAAAAGGGGTGAGTAAGAGCACACTCTCAAAAAAAAGAGGAGTGAATTAGGAACGCACTCTCAGAAAAGGCAGCATGATTTTACTAAGACGCAGTACCTGAGTCATGTCCTACCAATTAAGTGTTCCGTAACCTTTATTCCCTTCCTCTGGGCAGAGGACCAGATGAAAGGGAGACAGACTATTGTTCATTATGTCTTTGGCACCGTCAAAGGGTGCAGTGTATCCGTGTCTATTTTCAGGCACTAATTTGGAGAGAGAGGGGAAAAAAATGCTTGTTTGTTAGTTAGTGTTTGTCTGCATTTTAATTCACTGCAGGCCCTCTGTGATTTCTGTATTTATTGTGGTGTGTATGGCGAGCAAAAGCACCAGCAGTGCGCATTGCTTTCTCCTCAAAAACTCTGTGCGTTTATTTAATTATGTTTGAGATTTGCGTGTGATGTTTGCCTGTTTTGTTTGCTGAAGCTGTCTTAGCCTGGCACTCGCTTCTGTCTAAGGAACACAAAGGAATCCACCACTAATGCCTCGGCCTCTTGTGATCGTCGAAAAACAAAGTTCAATGGCTCTTTTTCAGTAGCACTTCATGGGGGCATTAAGACGGACAGACATTTGGTTGCAAAATGGACCAAAAAGAAAAGTAAAGACTGAAATGATTTATTAAAGCTGTATAGTTTTTCTTGGCATCTGGGATTGTTTGAAAAATCTGCATCGGGGATGTTTTAGGCAAAGCAGTTTGGAAATAACATTTTGTGCTGGAGAGCGACCACCTATTCCAGTTTTGTGTCGGTGATCGCACACCCGAGGTGATGGCCATCTCTCCCGCCCTCAGCGATGGTGGAGAGGGCCGGGAAGCGAGGAGGGCCACGCCCTGGAAACGAGCGAGCTGCAGACGAGACCTTAAATAAATACCGCCTCACAAAAGCCCCAAAGCCGCAGCCCCCCCACAGCGCCAGCCCAGAACAGCGCAGAGCTCGCATCGCAGAGTCACCTAGCCTCCGCTGACGCTCCTCCTTCATTTTGGCACATACAGGCATTTTTCAGTTAATTGAAAAGGGAGTTTTTTATATACATTTCATGATTTTTGACCTCTTAGCACTGTGTGCACTGTGAAAGAAACCATTCCATTTGTTTCTTTAAAACAAAATCAACCCAAAACAGGCTTTTATTCTCTTTGAGGGAAACTTATATTTTACTTTAGAATAAAATAAATATATTCCAAAAGACATGTTTGCTTCTCTCTAGCGAAATAGAAGATGCTCAAAGAAACTCATGTCGTAATGCAAAGTCTGTTTTGATGGAAGTACTTGCACTCTTAAATAGCTTTTTTTCTGGTTTTGCTTGTTCTTTTTCATAGCTTTTTTTAGTTGAAGAACTCATAACACTGTGTTTGTGCATGTAGGTTAGAACCACGGCATACCACACCGTTTCCTAAAGACATCAGATGCTTAAGCAGGCAATTGTCCTGACCTTTGACCTTTTTATCTCCACTGATATTGTGTGGATCAACAATAAACTGAAAGAACTCAACAAACCTGTCATTTCAAATAAGAAAGTATAACTTCTGTTTCAACAAATTTTTTTTAGGTTGAAGAAGGTTGATTGATTCTTGCCTTAACTCAACATGTGTTCATAAATTTTACCTAGAAATGAATGCAAGAGCTTCTTTTTAATCTAAAATGTTTTTATTTTTTTCAGTTCTTTTGATTTTTGAACTTTCTAAAGCATGTGCAAACCAAAAAGAACACTTTGATAAGTTCATTGTGGCAAGTTAGCTGAGGACAAACGTCAGCTGAGCACAGCCCAGTGTTAATGACAGTGCAATTAGTGACATCAGCGCATGACCGGCTCCATGTTCACACATGCAAGGCAGATGTACCGTACCTTTGTACACGTGGATGGAAACCAGTAGCTTCAGGACACTTACCCTCATTGAATAACATGAAACTCAGACTTCAGACTTTTAAATGTGTCAATATGTCCAGTCTGTTGGTTGCTTGACTTGAGTGTAATATTTCAAAATGCAACATTAGTAATCCTCTCTCAATGTTTCGTGAAACACTCACGCTTCATAAAATCTGGAATTGCTGACATCTTACTCACACTTAGCTGTTGCCAGGTTTGAATTTGGGGGAAATTGGAGTGAGTGTAACCTGTTTGGCTGATGTACTAATTAGCATAAGAAAATCCATTGGTTCACAAAACAGGATTGAAGCCGATTACAAACTTTGTGGACCAATCACAGTTTCAAGGCTCAATTTCCTTTTTTGTTATTGATAATATATACTGACATATTATTTTGTATTATGCATTCTAGATGAACATTTCTCATCAGTTATGGTCCAGTAGAACTCCTGCTCCAAATATCTTTGCAAAGGGTCACTGCGGGTGACCCTGAATTCACTGTCCAGGGCATTTGCTCAGGTTGAATCTTGAGAGGGGACAATGAGAGAATATTTTCTTGTATATTTTAAGGAATGATGTCTGACAGTAAAAGCTCTGCTGACCGACTACCACAGAAGTCCTTATTATGATTATACATAAGGGAAAAAAACATTGGAATTAGAATGTGGGGTGACTTGACATCTGTTTTTCTGCATGCAAAGGATCATGGGAGATCTGAGCAAGTGATTCTATCGGGGGGTCTTCATCTGTACAGACCTCTTCAGACTGTTACATCGTGGTACACATTGAGGTTATTGTAGTTCACGATTTTGGATGAGGTAGTTATGGTTATGTTTTTCTCATGTGGACCTGTTATAAATGTATTGCTTCTTCTCTGGATTCGTAATTTTAGTTCTGGTCATCACAGTTAACGTGAATTAGTGCTTTAGTGATGTAAGGTATGTTCTCAGTGATCTGGGTGCGTTGGTAGCCAGGTTTTGCGCTATTGCTCATGGTAATCAGTGGTTCAATGGTCATCAAGTTCTACATTATAAATTGCTTTGGACAAGAGCATCTGCTAAATGACTGCAATGTAATATAATGTAATACAAATAGTTCTTAGAAGAACAAGTCTATGACATTGAGTTGTTACACAAAAACTTCACCGCAGAGAAATATTTTGGCCAGTTGTTTTAATTAAAGAGGATGGGATCAGTCAACTCATTGTCTGTGTTGTGTAAGTTTCAGTGTTGGCATGACCAGGAGTACTTTTATTCAAGCGATGAGAAGTCGAAAATATTTGAGCACGAAAGTTAGCTGGGCTGCACCCTGCTTTACCACTGATACTCACAGTGGAACAAACTCATCACATGGATTAAGGGTGGAGGTTTGGGGATTTTGGAGAAGGGGGAGGTGGGGTGGGGGGGTGTGGGGATGGGAGGGGGGGGTGCACTGTCATCCTTTTAAGGATCTAAATGACCTGTGAAGTGGTGGAACAAATGGCTGCGGTCTTCAACAAGCACAGATATCGTTTTTCTTCTCCTAACCGAGAGAGCGGCGTAATGGCGTTTGTTTTGGCCCCGGGGCCTGGCCGGTAATGGACTGAATGAAGCTCATCGGAACGCTAAGCTGGTCTGGCAGTGCTAGCCCTGCAGCAGGTAGCCAGCTGTCCGAAGTGTTCGATTTTTTACCAACACGTGTTACGGAAAAAAAAAATAAATAAAATGAAAAATCTTCAGCTTCAACAGGCTGACACGGCTGGCCATTCCGGTTAATGCGAAACTTTCCCATGACATCTGGGAGAAGATTGCGGTCAGATTGCCGTTTGCTTGCGAGATAACAATATGACGAGAAGGGCCCTTAAAACTGGAACAGGTTTAAACCACAGTCTTGATGAAAATGATGAAAAACAAAATTCCTCAGATGCAGCCCCCATCCCCATACACACACAAACACACACAAACAAACACACACAGACACACACGCACACACACAAACATACACGCACACACTTCTACAGCATTAGAGCATTTCCTCCAATCAGCTGAGAGCATTTGATATTCGTGTTGCTTTGCACCGGGAAACATGTCCAAATGTGTTTTAACTTGTGATTAGGTTCTGGTGATTAGATCTGGGAACTTTCTCAAACTGAAATAGCAAACAGAACAATAATCATATAAGGTGTAAGTCAGCCTTATTTTATTTTTTTCTATAGCAAAGCAAAGATGCACTTTAGGACAAATTGTGTGTGTGTGTGTGAGTGTGTGTGAGAGAGAGAGAGAGAGAGAGAGAGAGAGAGAGTTTGCCTCCAGGACTCCATGAAAGCTTGACATACTCTGCAAAACATATGAGGTTCAAGTTAGCCTCATTTTTTTATAGCAAAGGAAAAACACACTTTCAGGGCCACTGTTTTGTGTTGTGTTAACATCTCTAGCACTCTGTGGAAGCTTCTAGAACCAAGTTGGCAGCCATGCTTCAGGCTCACAGTGTTAGCCCCTCTGGGCAGTGTCCACCAGAGAGAGAATTTTACGATGTCTACCTTTCCTCCATTAAAGCAGTGATCTGGACATGAATACAGCCTTCTGCTGGAGATTGGATATTCCCATTGCTATAAAAAGACAGGCTGTGATTTTGACTGGGGACTGCGTTGATTGAATAACATGCCGGCGTTAAAAAAATAAAAATAAAAAACAACAAAAAAAGGCTCCCGAGGACCGGATTTGCTGCTGCAGGTACTGGAGTCAGGAAAAAGATAAAAAAACTGGGACGTTTGTGAAAGTAATCAAACAAACGCCCCCTCAACGTTTGTCTTCACGGGAAAAGTGTGGCGAAGGTGCTGTCCGTTCCATTGGACCTGCGTTGTGGCCAGAGGAATCCTAGAAGCGAAGCAGCTGGCGGAGAGGAGTCGCTGATGGGACAGTCCTGGCAGGTTTCCCCATGAGGAACGTGCCTCGGTGCGGCCCACGCTCAGACAACCTGCACTCGATTACCATCAGCTGGGAGGCCGCGAGATGAGCGCACCGCCATTAAGCATGTCCAGCAGTTACTGAAAGATATGACTCTGATTAAAGCACAGCCACAAAACAATGCAAGACAGCGATCCCGTGCAGTCACACACACACACACACACACACATACACACAGGCATGCTGTGCATGCACACACACACACACACACACACAATTACACACACACACCCAAGCACATTTCTCACACAAGCGCATGCACATGCACATGTAAATATGCTGGCATACACATGCACCTACAGACATACAAATCCAGGCAAACACACACACACACATAAACATCCAAACATATTTGCATACATGCATAAAAACACACACACACTCAGACACACTCATAAAAACACATATGCACACACAAGCACATGCACACACACACACAGGCAGAAACTCTGCCCGTTATCCTGCAGAATCTGGCTTTGAATTCTTTTTTTTCCTTCTTCAAACTCACATTAGGGTGTGCCTCTTGTCTTTTGTGTGCCGGAAAATGTAACGCTATCCTCCTTTCACCGCTGTCCCTCAGTCCGCCGCTCACTGTGCACCATGCCAAGCCGGTGTCCTCCTCACAGAGAGAGAGGGGCTCTGCTGTCCTCATGTTCCCCAGTCTTGATGCATCCTCACTGGGCCCGCACAGTGCTGTGCTCCCCTCTGCCACGCCCTCGCTAATGTAGCCTAGTCCTGACACACCACACTGAACCTCTTCACCCTCTTCACTCTCCAGTTCTGCCAATTTTTATATATGTTTTTTTTTTCACAGGATGTCAGAATTTGAATTTCTATGATCTGTTCCTACTAATTGGTAGATAACACAACACATGGTGGAGAATTGATGTGATGAAATGTGGGGTAAATTATATTGTCTTTTTTTTGGGAAAGGCGGTTATAACTGTGTTGCTTTTTGAGAGGAAAGAAAGGCACTTTGTTCCAAAAAGGCGGGAGATGTATAGGTTGGCACCATTGCTTCCCTCCAGGGCTGGTGTTGCAAACACTGCGCATTTTTATCTTTTTTTGTGACCTTGTACTGTTAACACACACACACACACACACAAGTGCCTCTGTATTTTATTTTCCCTTTTGCAAAGATGCGATGAATAAGACTGACTTGTAGCGTGTTTATCATTCCGCTTAATTTCAGTTTGAGAAGGTTCCATGGTGTCTAATTGCCAGAGTCAGATCACAGTAACATTTTGGACATTTTTTCCAGTTGAGCGTGCACGTGTGCATGTGTGTGTGTGGGGGGGGGGGGGGGGGGGGGGTTGTAGTTTGCTCAGCTTAAGGAATTTAATTTTCATGTTTTTCAATAAAATTGTGGTTCATAGTTTTACTTTAAACCTTTAATTTATGTACTTAAAATAATAATAACTATGAAAAAAAGAATAATAATAACTTTCATTTCAAGACGACATCCGCTGTACCATGAAACCAGACTGTCCAAAAATGTTATAAGAGTTATGATGCTCAAAATAAGCCATGTCTCTCTGGGGAAGACCTGCCCATTCCGAAATCTGTCAATGAGAAGCGACTTACCTTGGGGGGTTGGGTACCCATTTTTATCTACCTAGTGGCCCCCTCTCATCTGAATGTGCAGGGGGAAAGAGAGGACATGCTTTCTGCATAAGGTAGTCCCACAGTTGCCTTCCTGTGATTCCCTATGTAACACATGACACACTGTTTTTGACCCCAATATTTCCAATGGAATTATGGGTAAATCACCCTCCAGGCCTCCTTGTGTATCCTCATTATCAGAGCTATCAGCACCGCAATGCTTTGTTTTTCACTATTACACTTTCAGTGCTTTGATTTTCTCTATTTTATTGTTGCTCATCCAGATGTAGAAATGTATAATTTCACATTGCTGCTGTGATTTTTACAGTCTCTATTTAGAGACTCTGTAACCTTTGACCTCCGCACATTTTTTAAACAACCTCCTGCTGTTGTGTTTTCAGAGACCTTGGACCATGGATCCAGAAAATGTGACAGGTGAGAGGCTGCTGTTGCACCCTTAGGCTACATCACTTTCACCAAAATAAATTCATATTATGGAGAATAAATGAACAGAGTGTTCAAATGTAAGCTGCTTAAGAACAATGTCATATAAAAATGTAAAAATGTTTCCAAAATGTATTGGCGTTTTCACTGTTGCATGCAGGTAGTTGTAATTGGTTGCCAGTACACAGTCTTTATTGAACCATTAGCTATGCAAATGATGAGCCTATGTGGGCAGAATTTGTACTTGTCATCGTGTACGTTCTTATATCATTCTATGTGCAGCAGTGCATTCTGGGTAGTATTAGCACAATGTGCTACTTTGGGTCATAATCTGAAAACGCGCTACGTTTTCGGTCGCAGTGTGCAGAAGGAGAAGGGACGAGGCAAAGACGAGACGTACTGGAAAGAGATCAACGCTGCCATGGCCCTGACCAACCTCGCCCATGTGAAGGATGGAGAGCCAGGCACCGGGACCACCAGCTGCATCATCCAGAAGTCGTCCCATATATCAGAGATTAAGACTGTCAAAGTGCCCGTGGTCCACAAGTATTAGCTCACACCTGCACCCTATGCAACATTCCTTTGGAACTCCAAGCATCCCAACAATTTTTGGGGTTTTTTCTTTGCGAAATTTTTTTCCTTTTTTTTTTTTTGTTGTTACCCAAGCATTGAGCAATTATTGGTTTTTATAATAATTTTATTGATGTCAATCATAGTATTATGAATGAAGACACTTTTTTATAATGTTAACTTATTCGATAAATTTGATGTGTTTTCTAATCTGAAATTTGTATTTCAGCCTACCAGCGTGCCTTTATCTCATGAAGAAGTACTGTCCATAACTGACAAATAATTGTTTGAGTATTTTTTCATTACTTTCAATGTTAATTTTTCGTTATTTATGGATCCTATAATATGATTGTCTGAAGATTGTATTGGAGCTTAAATTCCTAATTCTAAAGCCCAAGGAATTCAGTCCGCCTCTAAAGCACTAAAGACCCTGTTATTTGGATAATAGGGATCTTTCTTTTCTTATTACTTCCCAGCATGTTATGTAATTCATTTTGAAAGTAAAATGTTTAAAAATGTGGACAACAGCGAAACCTGCTACCTTAAATTTGATACTGAAATGCAAAACCTCCCTCAGCCTAACTGAGTGTGGGCCGTGGGATGTCCACTGTAATTTATCCTCGACAGTGTTAGTGATTTTACAAACATGCATTTATCCTCGTTTTTGCGTGACGTGTTGCCCAAGCTTGTTATTGGTCCATCGGGGTAAGTGTTTTATTATTTCAGCTTATAATATGTGTTTTGGTACAAGCGTATCCTTTTGGCAAAACGTCTAAAGCTCTGGCCAAAAGCCGCTTCGTTGGAGGATTGAATCTTGAACTCTAAATAAAGTTATTCCGAAATATGCCGACATGGTTATTACTCCCGAGCGTCAGGACTTGTTATTTACTTACGGGGCCTCGTATTTTCTGTGACGGTTTTCATTGGGTGTTTTGATTGGCCGCGTGGCATGGAACAAGAAGGAGCACGAGTGCCACCCTTGGCAACGCCGCGGTGTAAATGCTGTCGCGCGCGTCTGTTGCCAGGCGCTTGGACAGAGAGGTGGATTGCCTATGAAAAAAGAAAGAAAGGATGGCGATCATATGCTTTCCATTTTCAGGCATGGGGGCGGAACGGCGGTGCTGTGTTTGGGTTTTGTGGAACGTGAGGGAGGTGTGGGGGGCGTGGTCCTTTTGCATTGTACTGCTCTAGCTACAAAATGCCAATTCCTGAGTCTGGCTGCTGGTTGCAGTCAGACAACACACTATCTTTAAATTTTTCTCTGCAGCATTCCCATGTACGCTCTTATCCAGAGTGACCTGTTAAAAATGCGTCAGAGTGCAGAGGTTACACCAAGCTACCCGTAACAACGTCATAAACCTACAGCATCATGTTGAGTGTTTAGTCGGTATGAGAGGAAGATTGAATGTATTTTACTTTCAGAAGTGACTGGATTAGAAAACCTGAACACTCACATGGTGCAATTATGTATTGAGTTTCCCTGGTTTTCTCCCTGGTGTTCAAGGAGTGTTTCTCCACCTTTTTTTTTCTTGTGCCAAGTGCTGAATGTAGTTCTTATTTCTGGGATTTGGCTGCAGTCAAACAGGTCACTGGTTCTGTAAAGGAAGGTATCGATGTGATGAGGATACCACTCTTATCTGTGACCAGTTGGTACTGGTGTTTTTCCCATAACACAACTGCTTTCCGTTGCTGTAGAATTCTCTATCCATTGTGAAATTGCTGTCCCCTGTTTAACTAGGACATGCCGATTTTCTGCATTTTCTCTGGAGAGGACAGTATATTATACGTAATGGCAGAGTTGATGGATATGGATCTCAGTAGTAGGTGGAGCTAAATGAGATGCCAGCCATTGTGTAATCAGATCAAAAGGTTTCTCTCTTCACAGCGAAGACAATGATTGGTTCAGATCAGTGAGTCACTGACTGCAGGTGGTAACTCCGCCCATTTATTGATTTCCGGAAGCCTCATTCCCATTTACATTGGAATTCATTGTATATGCCAGGCAGGTCGTTGATCACTTTGATCACTTTGAATACTACATTTTAAGCACTGCTTAAAAACTGCTTAATCTTGTATTCCTGGTATCGCCTATTTCTACCCAGCTCAATATCAGGAGACATACAATGCAAAAGGACTTACGCCTAATGTTTCAGTGGTCGAAGTGAAGGGAGGCTGTATGAAAGAAAAGAATGATATTAGTAAATGATTTGATTGTGAGAAGGTTGGGAATAGCATGGAGAAATAGCACGGGGTAAGAATGTTTTTTTTTCTGTTTTGAAATCTCTAAATGTCTGTTTAATAATCTTTTTTTTGGAATTTTTCCTTTTTCTGTGGTGAGAATTTCTATATTAGTTCAGTTCCAGTTTTCAGTCGGGTGGAAATAACCTCATGTAATGGAGAGATGGCCTCAAGTACCCCCTTGGAATGAACCCTGACCCACAAATGGCCTGAGAGAATCAAGAAAGGGTTCTGTTTTGTCTGGCCCTCCTCCACAGTGACAGTAAACACCACTGTATTTTGTCTCAAATATAATAATAATAGTAATAATAATACAATAGTGCCCCTCACAATGTAAGCTATAACTATGAATGCAGAGATAACATTCAGCAAATCTCCACATGCATGAAACCACACACACATGCATGCATGCATTCAGATAAAAATTCATAAATGCATACACTTATAGGCAGCTTTACTGTACTTTTTTTTACATTTTAATCCCCTCCTGTAATTGGTGTAATTTATGATTTTATGATTGTGTTTCCCCATTTAGGTTTTTAAAGTTTTTTATTTGATTTATTTATTTTGTCATCTTTTATTTTATTTTATTTTTTGGGAGGAAGGAGGGGGCTTGAAAAGCTCTGATCCTTTGTTTGTGTCAATACTTAAGTTGTTATGTGTATGGATTTTTTTGTTGCATTAATATGAAAATAGGGCCATGGACAAAAGGGAGATCTTTTTTTTAAAAAAAAAAACAGTAACTGTGTCATTTGCATACTGTAGGTTTCTGTTCAGAGCAAGGTACACATGCAAAAAGAAGCATTGTATATGTCTGTCTGATCAAACTTTACTTATTCTGTCAGCTGTTTAGTTATTTTACATTGCCGTTTACAAAAAGCTGGAGAGACGACTACGTGTTTCGACTTGTATGACATGTGTATCAGTATTATCTCTCTGTCAGCTGTGTTTGTCCGTGTGTCTGTCTTGTGTTACCGTTCTCCATTAATCACTGTTTTTACTCAAGAATCTGTCCACATCCTTAATACACCATGTAAATATTGCATCATTATGGTTACAGAAAATGCCCAGAGGAAATCGGATATGACTGTGTGAGCAACAGTAGTTGGATACAAAATATTTTTTTGGTACTTCTCACAAAGATAATTTGTTTGTCAGAAGTAATGACTTCTGTACTGTCCTTGACAGACAAAGTACACAATGCTTGAATTGTGAAATAACTGATGTACATATAAATAAAATTTAACTTCTTACACATACTTTTATGATTAGTCTCCTTCTGCCTTACTGGGAGAATATGGATATTGCATATTACACTTAAAAAAAAAAAAATTAAATGTTCCATTTTAGAACAGTGTCTGTAATCTTAACTGATTGAACTAGTGCTCTTTTCTAATATATAAATATATGTTTACTGTTCCATATGGTATAATGAAACTGAATAATGACACAATGCGAGGGAGATAGGAGGGAATGTATGTCTCTCATACCTCTGTTTAAAGTGCCTTGTGCTTCTCATGAATTGAAGTATGACAGGAATTACAAAGAGAACCTTGTTAGCCAAAAAAAAAAATACCCAACAGTGCACAACGTTAACAGGTCTGATACGGAAATGGTTTGGTACTGTAATTTTACACAAAATTGTTCTGAACTATAATGAGGAATGGAAAGCAAATTCTTTGCTCGTACTTCTTTGTTTTAAAACGATAAATTATTAAGGAGTTTAAAACTGGTGATTCTTTTTATTTTATTTTTGTTAAGTTATATGAATTTAATTGTTGTTAGAGACTGGATGTTTGTCCTATGACCAAAAGCTTACTATTACATCATAATGTGGGAATTGCTTTGTAAACCTTTTGAAAGAGAACTATGTTTTCTTTTTTTTTTCCAGAGCAGTGAATAAATGTTTTTAAGAAAGCAACTGACTTGTATTTCATTTAATTTGACATAGTTTGAAGATCCTGATTTTGCATATTTTCATATGTTTTAATTTGGTCAAGCAAAAAAACGGTAGCCAGTTCCCAGGGGCAAACAGATCCATATAATAAATGATCTTATATTATTACGCCAGGGGTTATGGCATGCACCTCTTTCCTTAAGTTCAGTACAGAAATGCATTATTGATGGATTGGATTGATTTTAGCTTTAGACAGTTCTAATGACAGAACATCTAGGACCCTCTGTATACACCTTTGCCAAGACAACATGTGCTGAGGATACATAAAAGATAAGAGGGTAAAACTCATATATCTTATTATGACAACGTTATTTACATGTTTATGATTTTTATGGCTTTGCTATTGGTCCAGGTTGGCATCCAATCAAACAGACCCGGTCTCTTCATGGGCATATTCAATGCATTCAAAAAAGACTTAACATTGCACCAGTGCTTTGTTTGAATATGATGTATTTAATTGGAGATAAGAAAACATGACCTTGGATTGTGTTATTTTACCTCTAAAACAGAGCAGAAAAAATGCTCTCTGGACAACTAAGGTCATGATTCAGACAACATTTGTCTTACAATTGAATAACAGTGTTTTGCTTTCTCAGTGCAGGAGCAGTTTGGAAAGTTAGCATCCATGATTGCTGAACTTGCCAGACTGTGTCAGGGAAGATAAAAATGAACACTTGCACTTAATTGTGAGTGAAAGTTAAGGACAGATGCTGATTGAATCTCAGCCTAAATTTCATTGTTGAATTGCGTACACGGAAAGAGCATACTCCAAAGGTCATATTTGCTTGTCTCAAATAAAATAGAAATTACTTCAGGAGATGTATGTTCTAATGAAAAGATTGTTTTGATTGAGTTATATATTTCCTTACAGAGACTTGGTTTGTTTGATTGGATCCTGCTCGAAGTACATTTCATTGAATCTAGCACCAAGACTTTAATTCTGTGCAAACGTGGCGGGGGTAGGCGATCTCACTTTCCCCTTTCTGACGACTCAGAGGCCTTGTGACAGGTTAAAAAGCGTTTTTATTGGAACCTGCCCTTCTTTAAAATTCTTCTGATATGTTTCTATTTACGCTCCTCAGACTGACAAGGTGAGCAATAGTTTCCGTTGATTGTATTGTATTTCCATGATGTGTGGCGGTGACAGATCTGGAAAGCATTGCGGTGCGTTCTGCGCTTGCTAGCCTGAGGAGGGTAAGCGAGGATGTGTTCCCCCTTAACTGAATGACACTCAGCAGATCACTTTCGTTTCCAACCTGGACTTTGGGGAAACAGTCCGAACAAATGAAAATAATGTCAGAACAAAGCGATTCTGGAATCCATCTGAAAAAGTGCTCCAATCTGAACCCTGATACGGAACTATTGAAGTTACACACATACACACCTCCAAATTTTAATATAGGTCAGTAGAAGAGATAACCAGTTCTCAAAAGTATCATTATACTTCTATACTATGTCATTGAGAACAGTAAAAATGCTATTTATTTGCTGTATTGTTTCAGCAAGTACACGGTTTACAATCGGAGCTTTACAGTCAAATTTAGGAAACAGGAATTTGCTATCAAAGTTCACGGGAGTTCACTTAAATGCTCTGGAGTACAGAATTTTTTTAATCCTTAACCTCTGTAAGACAGCTAATTCTTACAAGAGATACACACGTGCGCGCACACACATACAGTACCCAGACCAATGATATGCTCATGAAGAAATTGGCAGAACACAAAATAAAAATTGACTCTGGTCCGAAAAAAAAAAAAAAAATTGGCGCAAAGGGATTTGTTCCACTACAAATACAATTGCCTGGTCTCAGTTTTCGGCTAAACCGTTGAATTTCATTTGGATACGTTGGCCAGGTTGGAAAGGGTAAAATAAACAAGCGGGAACTGAAATTCAAAAGAGCTTTGGGAAGAAAAAAAAAATCATAAGTTGTTTATTTAGGGGGTATTTATCGTAAAGCCTCTCTAGACTTGCTGTCAGTGTCATTCATTCCACAGACAGAGACTACAGCTGTGGAACAGATGGACCCTCTAATAATATACCGAAGAAAAAAAACCCATCTTTCTTTCTGCCGCCTAAAACGCCTAACTGCTACTCTGCTTCCATTTTTCTGACAGCTACCGTGCCTTCAGCCCGTCGCAGGAGAAGAGGTGTCATAAACAAAAAAAACCCCAAAAAACTTTATTACTCAAAACCAAGGCAGAAAGAAAGACAGAAAAATCCACAGGCTCTGAGACATACTGATACACAAAAGCATTTTCGACAGGCCTTTTCTTCAAGTGAGTCCCTCGCTGTCAAAGCCAGCCGAAAGGGTTTGGAGAAAACGCACACAAAATAAAAACTCACTGGTAATTCATGTCAGATGTCTCTCCATGCACACGGAGCTCTGCGACCTCATCGTCCAGAACCATAATAATTGCGTGACTCAACATGGAGGCCATGAACGTGTACCTGTGGTTACATGGACGTGTGGGATGCGTTGGTTTTTTATTGCTTTTTACCCAATAATTTGCACTATGAATAGAACAAAGTTCACTGAGAGTTTGGTGAATCCCACTGGTTTATTGGGCTACAGATATATCATGTGATTACCTTGTAAGTCCATTTTTTTGTCTTTTTTTGTTGTTGTTGTTGAATATGTTGGAAGTTCACATCCAGTTCTATGCACTGCAAATGTCTCCAATATCAACAACAAAGCTGGTTCAACACAATGCGTAAATAAGCTCCAATGCCATGTTAGGAAGTATAACAACAGAAAGTAGCCAGGGTGCAAATGAACATGTCCACCATTCAGACCACACCCTCTCTTGCTTAATTGGATTTTCAGTCTTAATGAGCACAAGGCAAATCCTTATTAGTGCAAGGGTTGCTTTGATTGAATATCATATGGTCTTAACAAGAATAAAGGCATTTGATTAAATTGCATCCAGATTTTTTTTTTTTTTTTGGTGTTCCATTCTTAGGTTTTGTTTTTGGCATGTCATCACTTCAACTACAGAATAGGAATTCAGTAAGTCCCATTATTGTTGATATTTGAATGTTTTCTCCTCTTTTCACTTTTTTTTTCCCACCCAAACTGAGCTACTGCATTCCAGCCCTACCAGTGACAGCCTCCCACATACTCAGGAGGAAGAGGAGGAGGGAAAGGAGGAAGAGGAGGAGGTCTTTCACATGTGATTCCTCAGATTTATGTGAAGATTAGCATTCACTATCTTCCACAATGTGGACGTGACACTAAGCACACCACTAACACAGTCAGAGGAATGTAAAGTTACAGGGTGATGAGATCCTCACAAACTTAGCTTCTTTTCTCTCCCTGGTACGGCTCAGCCAATCGAGTACTGCCCTCTATTAATGGCCCAGTGGGGAATCAGCCAATCAGAAATACCACACCTTGACTCCCTCATAACATTAAAAGTCATTACATTATAGGCATTTTGCAGACGACTCTTATACAGAGTGACTTACAGCTCGAAGTGCTTAAGTCAGGGACAAGAGAGCTAAATGTCCTAGAGTGAAGTAAAGAAAGCGGCAGAAACAATAGCATACGCAGAGACTATAACCCTGTGGGCTGACCTGATGAAGAAACAGAAACCAGTCAGTAACAGCAACAACAACAAAAACAGGAACAACAACAACATCAAGAATAAAAAAACAACAACAACAACAGGAACAACCATAAAAAACAGCAAAATTTGACCACCACCCGTAAGACCATGGCTAAACAGAGCTAAGGATGGACGGGGAGAGTTGCATCCTAAAGAGATGAGTCTTCAGTCACCCTTGAGGCCAGGAATCTTTGCCTTTAGCTCTGCAGTCTAGTCATTTCTTTCGGCATTCAAACAGCATCAGCAATCCTAAAAAATGAGGTAGAACACCAGTCACAATTAACTGATGCAGCTATTCGGTTTGAAGCCACTGTTTTGGATGCATTGGAATTCAGAAGTACAAGCTGGAATGGGAGGGGCAAGGGCCAGCCAATCAAATACAGCCTCAGGCATCTGAAGGCACCAATTAGATTCCAGGAAGCTTATTCCAAACCATCGGTATGCATTCTCCAGGCAGAGTTGAGGTCAGAGTGTGTGGAGCCGAGTCTGACTGTCCTCAGAGGGTCAGTTATGACCGAATAAAAAGGGAAAGGTCTGCAGCTGTGTCGAACCAACCCGTTCCACCACACAGAGTCCGTCTTCACTGATGCCCAATATAGCAGGATTTTATCTCCATCACTCTCCAGAGAGCATACACAACATGCATAACCTTTCCCTCGCAGCGGGGATGGTTCTGCTGGGGTACTTGGGGGTGCTCTGGTTTCAAGAAGAATACGACACTGGCATCTAAACCGAAGTCCAAAGCAAATATCACACAAGGTCATTGTCTCTGCCCTTTCTTGAAGCAGGAGAAGAGAAACCGTGGCTTCGTTAATTTAAGCAGCGTCTGTCCGTCATCAAATACTAGGAAGCAACGCTAAAATAATAATATTACTCAAAAAGATTTAAATAGTTTTTCCCTATAACGCTCCCGAAAAAACATGGCGTAATGACTTAATCCTGCTGGGTGAAGGCTTGTCAACGTGAATGTAAAAGATGCTCCATATGCGTAGACAGAGTGTGTCTTGGCAGAGATGAGAGGAGGAAGATTGAATGTCCTCATATGGTTGCTGGCTTCGAATCTAAAGATGTATGGTCAAATCTCCAGGTACAATTTGCTTCGGTTATCCTAGACTTGGCAGAGTGTATAGAATATAGTTGCAATGGATAAGTATGATGACTTACATACCGATCCCCCTTCATAGACACACACACATGGACACACACACACTCCTGTACACATGCAATGAATCCGGCGTCATGAAACATCAGTAAAAAAAAGTTACACACACATACACACACAATGATGATGAGGATAATAATGAATGGAAAAAGGCAGAGTACACGTACACGCACACACATAAATTAGCAAACGCACAACCTAACATGCATGCTGACGTGCCCAAATGCTCTCACACATGCACCTGCACCCACACACAGATGTAAACACTTGAATGAGGGACTGACAAGGTTGCCGTAGCTACAACCAGGATGGGTGAACCAGCGGAATTTGAAAAGCCTGGTTTGAGTGTATACAGAGAACCAAACCTGGCACAGGCCACAGAGCACAATGTCAGTACTCCAGCATCTTGGTCTTTGTTTTTTTTCTTTGTCTCTGTGCCATGTGCTTGTGTTTACATTTCCCTCGTGTGTTTTCTCTGCTTTCCGTTCCCTGCTTGAATGTTTTTATTGATTGATTGTTAATTGCCTGATTACCTGCCCTGTTTTGCCTGCCTGTTCTTGCACCTGTTCCTTTTTTTGCCGTTGTTAGTTTTGTATTTAAACTCCGTGTGTTTCTGTCTCAATAGCCAGTTCATCTCAGCAGATATTCTCTGTTTCGCCTCCCTCTACCTGCCTCCCTGCAGCTGCCTCCCTCTACCTGCCTCCCTGTACCTGTCTCTCAACAAACAACAAAAAGGAGGAAAGGGTGAAGAAGAAGAACAACAACAAGGAGAAGGAGAAAAGGGTGAAGAAGAGGAAGAAGAAAAAGAATATAAAGGAGGGGAAGGAATGGGTGAAGAAGGAGAAAATGCGAAATAGTGGAAGAGGAGGAGCAGTATCTGATGATAAGGCCATTTAACCTATCGAGGCTCAGTTTGCCGAATGTTTCCTCAGCATTACAGAGGCTGATTTTGTGGAAAAGCTATAAAAATAACTTTAAAGAACTGGAATATATATTTGGAAAACTAAAGAGGCAATGAAAAAAATATAGGAAAAAATATAATTTTCTTTTTATTCCACATGACCTTTTTTCTTTTTTTGATGTGATTGTTTACAGAAGTTAACAGTAGCTCATTTGGTGCCAAAAGTATATGACTTCACTGATATACATATGACTAATTTGAAAAAAGGGAGAAGATATGAGAAAAGGAAATGGATAAAATTAATGAATCTGGCACACAGTAACGAAATGGATCTTTCCCCATTTCACATTAAGTTTTTTATTTCTTTTTGGGGGGTTTGATAGATGTTTTTTGTCCTCTGACAGCTACCGTCCTTCAGCGTACCACAAATGTAAATTGATTCATCCTGTTTCTATTTGGCTGATCATGGCGTTGCTGACAACTAAAAACTAACAATTTCATTGCGACCTTCCATTCTGGCTCTTTTCTGACCAAAATTTCCAGTAGGTTTTCAAGCATCTGAAGATCTGACAAAAACAGCCAATTTCCAAATTCCCAATTGCAGTAATTTCCAGAACAAATAAATACAGCAATACATGAAGAACATGTAATGACAGACATAAAAAACAGAGCCAACTATACATCAAAAACTCAAAGAATCAAAGTCTCCTGATAAAGACCCTATAAGTGAATATTCATTGTTGCATGGTGTGTGCTCTGCCATATAAGATGGCGGTATTTTAATTACTAAAAGACAGAGTGGCTCAGACAGGCGACCAAGGAATGACTTTTGGTTTTTATGCTTTCCATGTGTTTTACATTTATCTCAATTCATTGGAGGAAAGTTCTCCCCATTTTCCCTCACTCGCTCAAACAAACCTGTTTCCCAAACAGCACCTTTCAGCACACATTTCGGACCAAAAAAAGAACTTCCCTCTTTCATTCATGATTTATTTCGAAGTGTGTTGGTTGCAGAGTACACAGAGGCAAGTACGATTTGATTGCAGCAGCTTCTGAATTTAACCAAGGACATACAAATGTACTATAATATATCAGAATTAGGCCTTCATCATGGACTCCACATTTTCCCATATACATGCCTGTTATTCCATAATGTCCAGTGTTTGTGTGATTAGAGATGTCACGCCCACTTGCTGGTCAAATTCCCACAAAAAATGTGTCTCTACATTCAGCCAAATAATATTAATCGCTGCCTCTGATTGGCTCTATAATCCCTCGCTTTCCCCACCCACTATGATTATCCAGGAAATGGCAGGAGGAAAAAAAAAACCTACCAGGTTAAATAAAGGTCAATAAATGAACTGGCATTTCTGATTGGTCCAAAATGAGGACCCAGGGTTTCATTAGTGATGGGAAAATAAGATATCAGCACACCGATAATGGGTGGGGCTGCAATTGCCTGTCAATCACAGACTTCTGCCAATCAAACGCATTTGCTCAGTGACGGGTGATGGTCACATTCGACAGCTCCATCGTTTTTTTTCTACGTCATAACACCTCTTATGTCTTCCATCCAAGACCAGCTTTGTTTAGCTTTAGCCACTACGTAAGAGTAAGGCACAGGTCAGTAAAACTCCTGTCGTTTTCTTCATGGCTTCAGGAGTTATTTTTTGTTCTACTGCCTCCAATCAAACGTCATAAAAAGTGTAAGCCATGCCCACTTTACGTGTCTGTACAGTAAATTGACTGTTTTATGTTCTGTGGCATATGGTTCATCACTGACCTGTGACCAGTTTGCGTTGGTTCCTGCGTAAATCTAGCAGCGTGTTTATGTTAGCCTGCACCGTGACCCGTCATTATTGAGAGGAAAAAGGGCGATGTATATCTTTGTCACGTCGTAACTCTCATCTTGGGCCGTTTCAAATCTCAGCAGCAACCACTCCTTGGGTAACGTCAAGCCCAGGAGGCGGTGAGCATCCATGTACATAAACGATATTCACCTCGCAGAGACGGTTCAAAGCCAAGGGAAGTGTGGGTGATATTTTCCATAGTTTACGATTTACTAATTCTGTCTTTCATTCTTTTTCTTTGACGGCGCACTGACATGTGTTCTAACGCTGTCAGTTGAGCTCTTAATGCGTCTCTTCAAAAGGGAGTCCAAAGCATTGCGGATCATGAATGAACATGGGGTGATCAAGTTCGGGCCTTTAAGAGGTGGGAGCATGCCTTTTTTCCGTTTAAGAAGCTGCGAAAGCCCCATGTCTGTTTTTGTGAACTTTGGCCACTTCTCGTTAATCCGGGCCCAAGAACAGCGGGACGTTAAAGGCTGCAGTCAAACTGACAGACAAAACAACCTAAGCCCCAAGCTTTTGCGAGACAGCAGCTAAACCACTTCAAAACGTGGTTTTCTCTCAGAAAATGCCATTTCTCCCGTACTCAGCCAACTGTGGTGCTAGCATGCGATTTCTGTTTGCGTGAGCAATTAACCAAGGCAGGTGGACAATTTAGAACCCCCCCCCGAACACACACACACACACACACACACACACACACACACACACACACACACACACACACACATACAACTCTCTGCTCAATGTCTAACTGCCATTCCAATCAATGCCTATATTAGACAATGTAAATAACTACTTTCCTGGACCCACTTCAACTACCCACAATTATTGCATAATGGGTCCATAAAATACTTTTAACGCAAATACATTTGTCACTTAGCAAAATATACTTGAGTGGAACCCGTCATAAATAACTGGTCCCATATGTAATTTCATATAAACCCTCACAACAGCTGAAACTCTCGAAAGATTCTACACGTAAAAGCCGTGCACGGTTTAATTTGTCCCTCCAGAAAAGCACAAAGCCCTTCACGTCACGCAAGAGGAAAATACAGTACGTTCGTGATTAACGACCTCTCTACCTGGTATGTCTTTCCACGGGAATCTGGTGGGCTGCTGAACTCATCCATTATGCCTAAATTCAGATTTTTTCATCCCAAATATTTAAGGCCTATTTGATCTACATTTTCTCGTGCCATTATTTTTGTCCTATTTAGGTACCTACTGACACCCCAAGCTTTCCAAAACAGAAGGGAATGGAGGTGAATGTGAACGATTCAGAACACAGAAATTGTTTATTTAAAGTCCAGTTTGTAGAGCCAGTAATGTAATGAAAAGAAAATAAAACGAATGTGAAACATGATCCAAAAGTGGTAAAGCAACCGGAGGAAAAACATTTGAGGGGAAAATAAATAATAATAGTAAAAAATAATTAGTACTGCTTTTATAGTTATATTTTGCAAGTTATGAATAATAAAATTAAATATAGCCCACTGCAAGTTATATTAAATGTCAAGGCTACACGTGTTCAATGCATTTAAAGACGGCCATTCATTTCAAGGCATATTGGAGCAATGGTGAAGTGCGCATACACCATCGTTCGTTACTTGAGCCGCGCAATCTAAAAACAGATGGGCTGTTTTTTTAAAAAAAAAAAAAAAATTGCAAATGTTCCAAAGATCATTTGTAGAACAGAATTAGTACCTGTTTAATGTCACTTTCATGATGAACAAGTAGTAATTAGTTGAGTTTACAGAAGGCCAGGCGTACTCATGAATCCTGGGTTAATTCCCCTACCACAGTTCACCCTGGAATCCTGCAGGGAAGGAGCTCGGTTTCTTTATGATGGAAGACAGGCTGAACACCAACCTGTTCCTCCAGAGGTGTCCTGAAAACTCAATTTCCTGGATTTCCTGGCGCTAAGGTTTCTCAGAAAATATAACACTTGCCAAACTGTGAGAAATTACATTTTAAACTGCTCCTCTCTTCAGTGTCAAAGGGACAGGGGGCTAGATTAAATTAAAAGCACTTAGTCTCTGTACGGGAGCATACTGTTCTGTCTTACAATGAAAAGGTCATAGAGCAAATGATAAGTCTGATGAGTTTGTTTGTCTCCCATAACATATAACATACTGAAAAAAAAATGATACGGTCTGTTATGATTGATTTGCGTCTGCCTTAAAAGAAAATATGTTTGAGTGAATCTCACTCATAATCTTATGTTACTGTAACTCACCCTAAACACCTCCAAACTCATACTGTGCACAGAACTGTTCAGTCTGTGATTTTTCGTTTCCCACTTCACAATACAGGTGGATGCTAGTACGATGTTATACTTATTTATTTTTGTTTTACCTTTATGTAACTCGATAAATTAAGCAACAGTTTTCCACTGAGGACCTTTGGCATGGAGGAGGTCTGGCTGAATTTTGAACATTTATAAGCTTTGAAATAAGCCTGGCAGCTGCAAAACTATGGGCTGAATGCAGACCTGCTATTATGATAATAAAGGGAGAAATGATGGGAAACAGTTCCATCTAGTGGTGAAGACGATAATTGCAAGATAGATCCAAAAAGCCAAAACTACAGTCTGCCTTGCCAGAAATCTAATACAGTCTATGATTGATATGGTGCTATAGAGTGTCCACTTGCTTAAATAAAACCTGGGCAGCAATTCACAATGCTATGAGAAGGGTTTTTTTTTTTCACTTTCTCTGTCAAAAATAAACCTTCTTATAAATATTGAACATGGGGAAAAACAGGAACAGGAGCACAGGTATTGCCATTGCAGCAGTCAGTTTGCTGTGAACTCACAAGTCAGTGTGGATTTGAAAATGAATACGTCTGAAATATCAACGGCAAGTCAAGGGGGCCAAACATCAAACGACACCATAAAATCCGTCATTCTCAGTGATACCCAGTTTATTCATGAAAAGGAAGTGAATGAAACACAATGACACTACAGCATCTAACAAATCATTTCTAAAAAAAAAAATCAATATGTGCCAGAAGTGTAATGAGGCTAGCATTACTACAACGATGTCAATGAAAAAAAAACATAAATGGTCATAAGTGTTTCACTCACATGTCAAAATGTAATTCTTCCACATTATCTGTAAAACTCTGACATTAAATGCTATTTCCATGAATTAAACATCAGTAACTGCGGAGGCAGGCCTTTTTGATAGTTGGACTATGAATGTAAATTCCTGGATTGTAGTAGAACTTTCATTGCTACATTATAAAATGCACTGCTCTAGTGGCGGATAACTGGTCAAATTTGAGCAATGCTCTTTCACCCTGAGTAACGATGAATGCAACAGAAATGTGAAATTACGCAGAGTGAAGCTAGCAGTTCTGGCTAACCATGCCAATGCCTTGACGTTTTACGTCACCGTGAAAAGGTCATTTTGAACAGTACTACTGTTTCTTTATGTGGCGATGGTTTTTGCATGTCGAGTGCTTACATTTTCAAGACAAATTAATATGCAAATTGTGTTAAAAATCTGATGTCCAGGTTTCAGTGTCCAGGATGTAGCTTTAACATTCATGCTAATGTAAAGTACACTGTAGAACTCCACAACAAGCAATGTGTCTTTTTTTTATACGTGTCATTTTGTGAGTGTCAAAGTCACTCAATTTCGGGAATGTGGGAGTAAGCTAGTATGGTTACCTAAGCTTAGTATTTACTGGTTAGCCTCACCAGACAGTGCAGTCATTTGATCTTGGACCCTGATTGGTCAACCAAGTGGTCTAAGCTGAATTCTGGTTGGTCAGACTTAGAAGACTTCGCATTTGGCTGTGGAACGCTGGTTGCACATGAAGTCGTTGGTGATCTCCCTGAAGAAAGGCACGGTGGTAAGTCCACTTCCTGTTGACAAACAGACACAAGCACGACAAGTTAAACTTAGGAGGGGATCTGGAACAAAGCAATTCTGGGCAAATGTACTCTTTAAGTGTGTACAGTCTATGAATGTGAAAAAAGTTCAGTTAGCATCTGTACATAGTGTCTATGTAGCACAAATACAGAGGACATTATTGATGTCTACAGAGAGACTGTAGTATAGACTTAACCAGTGTTTACATTAATAAAGGGGATTTCTGGGGTGCAAACAGTAGTTGAGGGGACATTACCAGTGTCTTCAGTAATTAAGGGGACATTAATAGGGTCTAAAACAGTTGAGGGGACATTACCAGTGTTTACAATAATTAAGGGAACATTAATAGGGTCTACAGCACTTGAGGGGACATTACCAGTGTTTACAATAATTAAGGGAACATTAATAGGGTCTACAGCACTTGAGGGGACATTACCAGTGTCTACAGTAATTAAGGGGACATTAATAGGGTCTACAGTAGTTAAGGGGATATAGTTAATATCTACAGTAGTGAAAGAACCCAAATGAGTGTCTACACCAGTGGAGGAACCACTACTAGTGTGTGTATTCAGGAAAGATAGATTGCTGTTTGTAGTTACCACTAGTGTCCGCAAAAGTGAAAAGAAAGGATGACCGTCATGAAAATCCAGGTTCATCTCTTACCTTCCACTAGGTTGAAGAGGTTGCAATAGTTAGTGCCATTGTCAAACATCAGCCCAACATTCACAGAGATGGACGTGCCCTTGAGAAAGATCAGAAAATCATTGGAGCGTGAAAAAAACTTTTCAATACACCTCTCATCACTAGGCTGCGTATAGTTCAAGGTTAAGGAATCAGTTATTTCCCTATAAAAACAAACATGAGACACAATAAACGGTGGCTGGTATAAATACCCACAAGTCGGGGGGGGGGGGGGGATTTTTTTTTTTTAAATTCTCAAGAAACTAAGAATTGAGAAAATGATACCACCTGCCAGTATTCAGCCCATTTGAAAGAAAAGTGGGTTCATTTGCTTCAATAACAAATCACGTCCCTGAAACTGCATGAGCAAAAATTTTTAGCATGTGCTTAAGGGTGATATAAATCTGGCCCAAACTGTGCTACTACAGTGATACATGGAGAGAATTTAAACATGAGAAGTTATAAGATTCTCAAGCCATAACCTGGTCAAATATATTTATAATTGATAATACTAAGGGTTTCATAAACGCAGCTCCTACTTCATTTCTCATCCAATTTGACAGCCAAGGGAAACTATGTGGGCACGTGTTTGAGAGACTGTGTAGCTTCTGATGTCACCTCCATGACCTTTGACCTCTGAAGGTGCCTTAGGAAGGTCGTGACCCCTCAAACTCACCACAGTGCGGCAGGCCGGAGACTCGCGGTGGCGTTTCAGGTTGAAGGAGATGTTCTCCATGTTCTTGTCATAGAGGTTGGAGTGTCTTGCAGTAATGTATGTGGCGTTAGCAAAGAGAAGCTGGGGTAGAAAAAGAAAACAGAGACATGACTGGACAGTATTTCTTTACACAGTTAAAATATATAATAAATAACTTGCACTGTCCAAAATACTAGGTCTCTAAATGATCTTAAGATGAAGTAAATTAATTTAAAATGTAAAACGTGATTCTCAGTTAATTAAATCCAAAACTGAATAGCATAGAAACAAATAACATCATGGCAGAAGAAAAGAAGCACAAGACAAGCGAAAAGAGAATTAGAACCTGCATTTTGTACTTAACCTTCACTTCTTTGGGTTGGTGTTTGACCTTTGACCCTTAGTGCAATGTCTATGTCAGTGGTGCTTGATAGTATGCCACTTTTATAAGATACCCATTCAATTGCATTTCTACATGGCCAGGAAGGGCAGCATTTCCCAGGCTGTGTCCCAATACTCCCAAAACTTTTTCCACCTTTCCTCCACTATCACCTTGTCTCCTCCCTCCATCACCCCAGGACCAGAGGGAGGATGGAGGTTTTTCTTTTTCGAGTTTTGGTACGTGTTGTGAATTCCCATGATGCCATGCTCTCTCTTACCTCGTACAAACACTTCTGACCCCCTGTTTCGCAGCCGTCCACGTTTGACCATTGTTTTATCTGATTCACCAAAGCCATGGACACAGTCTCACAAGGCAGCCCAATTACCCTGCAAAAGGATGGCATGACAGTTACATAAACCACTGGACTTTTTTTTCAAGAGTCTGTCATTGTAAAGACCGCACGGTGCAACTTTAAAAGTAAGAGGTCGTAACCCCGCTGTCTTGTTAAAATTCCCACTCAAAACTTATTCTGTTCTTCTGGCCATATCTTATACTCCAAATCTGAGTGCCTACCCAACCATTTATTTTTTACTGAATCAGACTCATCTGCTCATTGCTGCAAGCATAAATTTAATTCTCTACCTGGTTAAACTAAGGTAAAATCTTTAGGAGGCCTAAACAAAGGGCTGGGCCGAACAGTGGATTCATACTTCAGCTTGATGCAAAAGAGGACCGAATCAGCCATTGGATTCTTATGCTATACAATTGCACCATCTAGAGGACACGGTGCTGTATTGCAAAATCAAAAACTAATGGATAACATTTGTCTCAGTATAAATTTAATGTCCTAATCGATTGGTCTGACACAAGTGAAGATAAAGCTTTACTTTTCGTTTTTAGCAAATATATTGATATTCTATAATTTAACATGGTCAGATATTTTTTCATTTGAACAATATCTATTCTGTATACGCATATATAAATTTCTAACGCAATTAATTTAGATAGATGATATAAGATCTGTATCAGCAGCTAAATACGATGAAAACAAAAGTTTCTTCAATTGCCTGAAAATCTGGTGAGGTCCTTTCAATGACGCGAGTTTTGGTCAAGATCACGGTTAAAGTTAAGGTCGCGGATCTTGATTAAGTTTACACACACCCAGTGGTGACTTCTGTAGTAAAAAGCTGACACCCAATAGTCTGCTTGCCTCCAATACTTACACCCAGACAGCTCTGTAAATACGTTTTAAAATAAAATAAACTTATATTTCATTGTATGTAATATAGCGTACTTTTTTTTGCTCCATTCTACTTTGAACCTAAATGATGTGTGAACAAATTAGATTTATAATAAAATGAATCTACAGTCGCACATCAGTAACATGTACTCACAGGCGCAATTAACAAAATGAACGAACACCAATACCATATCGATTTGCACATCATAGGTACGGCCTCCACGGTGAAGACGCCACAGGACCCCATCATCAAGGCGGCCACTAGCCAGGTTTTCACGTGCATGGTGCTGTTTCTGTGGACGGGTCCTTCTCCTTCTTCCCCCTGCTCCCTTCTGAGAGCGGACCTTGCGCAAGACGCACTTTATAAACCCCGTGAAAATCACAGCCGCGAAATCACAGGACCGCCATGTAACCGGCACGAAAGCGATCCGCACTGGCCAGCGCGTGCGAGCTCACTGGAACGCTGGCAAATATGTGCTGCTGCGCGTTTTAAAATCCCATATAACGCTTCCTCTCAAGGAATCTTCCACTCGACTAAAACATCTCTGCGGTCCCAGATATCGGATGTTCTGTTCCACTTCATTCCTCATCCGATCAGGTAGCTCCCATCATGTAATGGAGTCTAGGGTGCAAGTGCATTTCCACTACCTTTTGTCTCTCAAAGAACCGGACCGGGACTTTTCTGTCTTGAAGAATGGTCCAGTATCCCACTCAAAACAGTTCCAAAAGTGTATGCCAGTATTCCAAAAAAGAACTAGAGCTGTTCTGAAGACAAATTGCTAACCATGTCCTTATTACGGTCTGCCCTTTATAATTGGTGTTTCCAGTTATTATTTATTTATTTATTTATCTATTAGCAAAGTACCCTTATAAGCTTAAGTACCCAACACAATGATTTGTATGAGAGAGTTAGACTGCTTTCATTGCACGTAGAATGAACAACTGCACTTTTATTTGTAAGGCCATCTTGCAAAAACTACCTCTTTATTCGTGCTCATTATTGTTTCCTCATACCATAAATAACTGCAGTCTTCATTCACAAGGTCAAATTTTGTACTATGTCCCTCAAGCCCATACGGTTTTTGGTAAAAATGCTTGTAATGTCTTCGCACCCTGGTCATGGAATGATCTGCTAGGTCATATTAAAGTAAACTCCTTCATAGCAATAGAGAATTTAAAAAATAGGATCAATGAACTCTTTGGCACTGAATGTACATGTTTTGGCAGCTAAGGTTCTGATTATTACTGTACTCCTTAATTTGCATTGTGATCTGTTTTTAATGTTTGTGATTACATGTGAAACTTTTTGGGCCGTTCTTTTAGCTAGGACTCCTTTGAAAAATAGATTGTTAATCTCAGTGTGAATATTCCTGGTAAAATAAATGTTAAATAAAATAATAATAATAATAATTATTATTATTATTATGCTATTCTGTTTTACAGTTTAACATTGAACATTTAAATTGATTTGAGGAGTATGGCCGTCTATAAATATGTTGTGTGATGAATGGTCTTTATCTCCTGTGAATAAAGTGAAATACAGACCATATGAATTCCTGTTCGATGGCGGTAATTCCGATATTGGACAAGCCTGTCTGCTGTGAGTTATTTTCCCTTCCCCCGTTAACACTGAAGGAATGACGCATTTCAATCAGGAAGAAGGAAAAAAAAAACAAACATTAGGCTTCTTCCTAGAGTCTTCTTCTCTGAGCTTCTTGCTCTGGCTAATTTTTTTGATGGGTAGAATGGAAACGGCGCTCGCTCACTCCTTTTCCGTTATACTATGGAAGTTTGTTTTTGCGTATGTTACTTATGTATAAGTACACATATGGACATGCATAAGTATACATGGGTATGTATTTATTTATTGCATATATATATATATATTGCATTTTCTTTGGGGCTGCTTTACCCATGGGGATAAACATTAATAAGATTTTATAGCTGGCTTGGTCTGAGAGTGTCTGTAATGGTATGTTTTAATGGTTTAGGCTATGTGTAGCTGTTTGTTAATTCCTTCAGTGTTTCACCACCACCCAGAACGAATGATGCGCGAATAATGCATTGTCTAAGAGCTGTTTTCTGACATGTACGTAATATTTGTTACGTAATACTATTTGTCTTCCTTTCTTTTTTCCAGATAAATGTTTGCGTATGTGAACACAGGTAGGGAACGTTTGATCATTTTGTAACTGATGTCTTAACACAAACGCTACATCCTGTTTCAACATTTAAAAATCATTCAAATAGAAGCCAGTGGCCTCCTTGTAATGAAGAGTGTGGATGTCCATGCTTCTGTTGGGGGGGGGAGGGGGTGTTGGTGTCATTGTTTCCAGGAAAAATCCTTTTTCCAGCCCTGTATGGGTGACCTTCAATGTGACAGTGGACACACATTCTTAGGATATTCAGAGTGGAACCTGGAAGGAACCACGCCAACGCAAAATCGAATTACAATGCCCTCCATAATGTTTGGGACAAGTACATATTTTTTTTCTGCATCTGACTCTGAACAAATACCTGCATAAACTGCAGGCCTTTGGACTTCACACTTCTAGATACTTAATCAAACAGTGAACATGTTCTTAAAGTGCGCCATGGCATTTGCAATACAATAATGTTATGTAGATTAAAGTAGCCATGATTGGTAATGTCGCCGCATATGTTTTGCATGCAGTGATTGGTTGGAGTCTGTGACCTATACACATCACCAGGTGCTGAGTGTCCACTCTAGTTATGCTCTGCCAGGTCTGTACCGCTGCCATCTTCAGCAGGTCTGTACCACTGTCATCTTCAGCAGGTCTGTACCACTGTCATCTTCAGCAGGTCTGTACCGCTGTCATCTTCAGCAGGTCTGTACCGCTGCCATCTTCAGCAGGTCTGTACCACTGTCATCTTCAGCAGGTCTGTACCACTGTCATCTTCAGCAGGTCTGTACCGCTGCCATCTTCAGCAGGTCTGTACCACTGTCATCTTCAGCAGGTCTGTACCGCTGCCATCTTCAGCAGGTCTGTACCACTGTCATCTTCAGCAGGTCTGTACCGCTGCCATCTTCAGCAGGTCTGTACCACTGCCATCTTCAGCAGGTCTGTACCGCTGCCATCTTCAGCAGGTCTGTACCACTGCCATCTTCAGCAGGTCTGTACCGCTGCCATCTTCAGCAGGTCTGTACCGCTGCCATCTTCAGCAGGTCTGTACCACTGTCATCTTCAGCAGGTCTGTACCACTGTCATCTTCAGCAGGTCTGTACCACTGCCATCTTCAGCAGGTCTGTACCACTGTCATCTTCAGCAGGTCTGTACCACTGTCATCTTCAGCAGGTCTGTACCGCTGCCATCTTCAGCAGGTCTGTACCACTGTCATTTTCAGCAGGTCTGTACCGCTGCCATCTTCAGCAGGTCTGTACCACTGTCATCTTCAGCAGGTCTGTACCACTGTCATCTTCAGCAGGTCTGTACTGCTGCCATCTTCAGCTCTTGGTTGTCATGTGGGCCAGCTGCCTTAGGTTTTCTCTTTAGTCAATTTAATGCGAGTTTGGTTGGTGTCAGATCAGGTGATAGGCTCGGCCATTCAAGAATTTTCCAGTTTTGGCTTTGAAAGCCTCCTGTGTTACTTTAGCAGTATGTTTGGGTAAAAGGTCCCTTTTAAGGCTCTGCTGTTACCTGAAGTGCATTCCAGGGAGTTTTGGGCATTTGCGTGAACTTGAACAGATAAAATGTTTCTGCACACTTCAGGGTTCATTCTGCCAATCCATTCAGGAATTATTTATTTACAGGTGTATGTTTCTGCCTGGCAGGCATTTTACAATGATTAATGAGCTCTGTAAACTTAAAAAGTATATATCTAACTGCACCTGTCTTTTTAAAGCTGCCATTGGGTGAAAAGTGAATGGGCTTGATGATGATGCCCTGTGATTGGTCCGTGGATGGGGCAATTTGCTAGACAACCTTCCCTGATGCTAAATCTTTCTTTTCCTTTTAAAACTGGTGTAACATTGTGTTTACTCATGATGTTTACAGCGGAATGACTGTCCACTAGACTGATTAGGCAGTTTAGTTGTTTTTTGTTTGTTTGTTTGTTTGTTTACTAAGGTGTAGTTGCATTTAATTACCGTAGATGCCTGGTTAGTAATGGGTGCCAATATTGTTTATTAGACCAGTAATAATGGTGAGATATTTCAGTCATCTCCAAAAGCCTGGAAGGTGTTCAGCACCATGGACAGCGGCAGACTCAGAAATGCATAGGTGAAGATGGCTGGTATTCGGTGCAAGTCTTTGGTTATTAGGCCTATGAGAGAGACATGCACTTTGCCTTGCCCTTGAAGAGAGACTAGTGGACATAGCCATGCAGTATGTGTTGGCCATCAAAGAATGCACAATGATTGGCTGAAATCATTGTGTCATTTATGTCCTATTGTAGTTCCGCCCACTTTTGGCTTCCTGACACGTCATTCGCCCATTAATCTTAAATAGATGTTTTTATCTCTTAAGAGTCAGAATCAATGCATTTTAAGCTTATTTACAGTCTTTCAAACATAGAAGAAGGTCTGGAAGTAAAAACTGAAATGTACATTGATACTAATTCTGTGGAAGAATCTCTCCTTTATGTTGCTCTTAAACTCTGGCTGTGCAGTGGATCTCTACCTGCAATCTTTATCTGGGTTATAGTGGCAAGATTATCTATACAATGGGAAGCAGCACTGCCGTAAGTATAAGCACAAAGCAAGACACTTAACAACTCTAAATTATATACATATACATATATATATATATATTTTTTTTTAATTAAGCTAAATTCTAGAATTCAGTTTGTGGTGACAGTGACACAGTAATATAAAGTGAGAGATTAATTCTAAAGTGTGATAATCTTATGACTGTGTTTTGCTAAAAAAAAAAAAACAAGGATGAGAAAAAAGTGAAAACATTAAAATTATTTTTAGTAATACATTTATTAATACCAATCGTGTAGAGAAATGGTGATATTGAACACTTGAAAGTAACTAAGAAATGGTGACAATTAAAACTAAAACTAACACCGGCTAAACATTCTAAGCTCAATTCTGATTGGACAGTCTTCAGCTATGCAGATGTCAGATTTCTAAGATCAACACAGATAGGCTGTATAATTGCTTGAGTTCAAACCTGATTGGATAGAATCTACTGAAGTACAGTGACACAGACATATGAAATGAACACGGATTGGTCAGTCTTCATGGACTGTGAGAGTTGCTATGGTTCAACATGAGTTGCTCATCAGACTGTAAGCTCAGTAGATTGTGCAGTTGGCCATGGAGTGTTGAGTGCACATCCAGTCATTTGAAATCTCCTTGTAGTCTGGAAGGTTGGTGAGACCACTTCCTGTTGACAAGACAGAAATGAGCATGTTCGATTCAAACTGAGTAAAACAATAACAAAAAAGAAATGAGGAAATATGTCTAGTGTCCATTTCTGGAAATATTTCCATATTTCTGAGGACTGCCAGGACATTACCAGTGCCTCAGTCGGAAACTTTATCAGTATCATAATGCAAGACACACTAGTATTGTCTATACTAGTGAAAACATTCTGTGTATTAGTGAGAAAAGTATCAACGGGCCACATTAGTAGGCAACAAAATCAACTGTTTAGATTAGGGGACACACATCAAAATTCTCTATATTTGTGAAAAAAAAAAAAAAAAAAAAACATTTCCAAAGTCTACATTAGTGATAAATAAACACTTCACCACTGCGTAGATTAGTTGAAAGTACATTTGCAATGAAGCTAACCGTCTTACCTTCCAACAGGTTGTACATGTTGCAGTAGTTGGTGCCGTTGTCATACACACGATCCATATCCATGGAAACAGATATACCCTATGGCAGAAACACAAACGGCTAGATTCAATCAAACAGGCTTTGTCTCTACATGGACATTAGCGGTTCAGTCACCGCCAGGAAAGAAAGTATCTGCATGCGTTGACATTTATATAGTCTCAGAAATATCACCCAACAGAGGAGTTGATATGTCGTTTTTGTCTTTGAGCCTTTGGCTACGGTGAGCTGATACTTCTAAATAATTACTTGTTTATATGGTTTAATGAAGCTCTACTCAGCTCCTGATTTTACTGGTTAATTTATCTCTTTGGTCCAGGGGATAACCTGATTGGTGGAATCAGGTCATGTGGTGTGTGGTTTGAGTAAATACCTGCATACACTGCAGCCCCCAGGAACAGTGACCAAGTTGCCATGATGTAATGTGTACTATGTTTTTGACCTCTTAATTTTCTTTTAGGTTTTACTCCATTTCTGAGATAAGAATGCGTACAGTGACCCCTTGTGGTACCACTATGGAAACCCAGGGCACCTGACTCCGAAATCACAGGACTCTTCAGTGGGCAGTATCAGTTAAAATGGGAATTGAGTCATTAAAATGATGTAAAGGATATATAAATGGTCCGTCTTTATCCTGGGGACCCAAAATGTATGCTGGTTTCAGTTCCAACGATAAGAACTATAATAATTACCACTGATCTGTAAAAAAACACTTACAGTAATTCTTCTTAAACAGACTCTTGTCTCACACTTGAAGAATAATGAAAAATAGATTCCCATTACTCACATCCCAGGACTTCCAATCAATCTAATTATCTAATGATTTTGTTTGCTGTACTGCATTGGAAATTTCTCAACAGCTTAACAGACCGAGTGAAAGGCAAAATCCGGTGGATCTAATTTACTTAAAGTGTTGAATCCTGGTCTCTAAAACTGACCCATTGATGAGACAATCTATGACAAAGCAAACAGAAAGAATGTAATTAACCTTCATTGACCAAGCCTGGCTTTAGCAGAAAAGCAGAATGCATTTAGGGTCCCCAGGCCTGAGTTAGAGAACCACTAATTTAAGCAACAAAGAGTTCCATCCAACAGAAGCTAAGGCTCCCTTTCATGACCTTTGACCTTTCTGACCTCTGGTATAGTGAAGAGTGAGAGTCAGCGCTAAATATTACCACAACACGACACATTGTGTGTTCTGGGTCGCTCTTCAAGAAGAAGTTAATATTGTCCACATTCTGGCTGTTGGGTGTGGTGTGCCTGGCAATGACCTGGGTGAGGTTGGCAGAAATTAGCTGCAAACAGAGAGAGTAGAGCAAGCATTCATGTTAAAACGCACTTTACACTGTCTGGGAACAAGCAAGACTTTTACATGCATGCCTGTCCAGAGCAACTTACACTTTTTACATACACAAGTGTGTACAGGTGTAAATAATCAGAAGGAATTGGGGTTAAGTACCTTGCTGAAAGCTAAAGAAGCAGTACCCTTGAAATTAAAACTGTAACCTCTTAATTACAAGGGTAGTTCCCCAAGTATTACACAAGCTTCACTCTGTCCAAGTGAATAACTTAGGTTTCAGTGTATCACTTAAACCAAGAAGTGAGTGACAAAAAAGAAAATTGAGCAAACTATTGAGAAGTCTATGCATGAATATAATTATAACAGCACTTGTGCAAACATATACTCACATGTGTAAAGCTCAGCTAAGCGTGAGAAACGGCAATACCAGTTATGTAAATTGACTATTGTTACCTAGTTCAATTCATCACATAGCATATATCCTACCAACATTCAGCATGACATCTCTCGCAGACATTGTTAGTCTGAGTAAAAATAAAATGAATAATCCATAAATATGTTCAAAGAACAGTAGAACTGGTGGGTCAGCAACGACCCTTCTAATTTGAAAACTTTCTGTTGTGCTGTCAGTCATTATGCCGAGTTGAGGGGGCTAAGGTTTGGGTTCTTACCTCATACTGGCATTTCTCGCCGTCCGTTACGCAGCCGCCCGCTGTCTTCCACAGATCTATCTGATTCACCAGCGCCTCCTCAACTTTCAGGCACGGGGTCTTCAATATCCTGCAGCGTAAATGACAACATTCCGATTTCCATTCATACTCCGGAGTTCATGCAACATCCATTCCTGGATTTCTGTACTGTGTAATTCATGGTTAGGATATCTGATTTTTGAACAGATAGAAGGATATTGTATACTTTATTGTAATTAAGATCCACATCGCAAATGCTGTGCCACTCATTTGAAATGTTTCCTACATCCCTGCAACGAATAGTAATGATCAGTTTTATGGAATAATTTAAAAAATATTTTAACTGTACAAACAACGGATAAGAAACTGAAACAGAATGAGAGAAATAGTAAAGGGCTACCATATCGCTTTGCACTGCGCGTGGCGTGGTTGCGCAGCGAAGAACGCAAAGGACCCCAGGACCAAAGCCGCCAGCAGCCAGACTTTCGCTTCCATGCTGATGGTGTTTCTGTCCTGCCGGTGTCCCTTTTGGTAGCGCTATATATCAGCCTTCATTCCGAGCGGCGCTAAACCGAAACCAGCTATTTTCTACATTACCCGGCACACAGGCTCAGCAGCGTGGTCCCGTCACGTGTGTCCGATGTTCAACGTGACTGCCGTGAAATCCATCCACGCTGACCACCGCGAAAAAACTGAGCAATGGGAGCAACGTTACCTCCAGGCGTACAATAGCGCTACTCTCTTAGGATGGTTTAAAACAGTCACGCTTTATCCACGCTCCCGATGTCGGATGTTCCACTTCAAGGAACTTATTTCTGCATGCATCCTTGTTCCCTATTGGATCAGGTACCTCCAAGTAAACGACTGTAAAGTTTACTCAGCGCAACTTCACCGGTTCAATATTCCTGTCCTCACTTCACTTCTTTACCTAATTCGTTTAATGCTAATCTACATAAATATGTGCAACACTGAGTTTGTTTTGTAAATGACATCTGCAGCCTGTCGTGGACGAAGTCCACACACGTCCTCTTTTGTCTTTCAAAAATGGAGTTTGGGAAGAAAGTAATGCATTTGCTGGAACAACGTCTTTTCATGAAGGCTCCATCTGAGTGCTACGCTCATAGAGTTGGCTATGTGTTATTCGGTGGTTACAATTTTAATTTTTATAATTTTGTAATGGCTACGGTGCAGTCATTGCAGTGGGTTAACCGCTGGAATTCTTGTCACAAGGCTTGCAGTTCGAATTATGTGAGTTGGTTTTGTATTCTGACTCTGCAACTGGACTATTTCAGTAGATGTCGAGCTTTATGAATGGTTTCTGTTGAAAAATATGTGATTTGCATGCACATATCCATCCTTATGGATCATAAAAAACGGTGTGACTGAAGCTGTCAGTAGCTCAAAACCACTTGGAAAAGGGGACTGATCTGTCGTCACATAATGTTGTTTGACAAAACTGTAGGAACCAGAGTTGAATTTCACAAAAGTAAGAAATGCAAAACTTGCTTACATGAAGAACAAAAACACCAATCGCAAAAACACAGTAGTTTACAAACTTTCCTTCAAGGGATTTTCTGCTACTAGTTGACCTACTTATCACAAAATAATATTAAATAAAGCTCACTTGAGAGCTACGGTCCTTTGTTCTTTTTTTTTTTTGTGGGTTCGATGCCGAGGTTAACTCGCAGACGGGTGATCATATGAAGCCTAATATTAGGTTTTCCCAGAAATTCATTCAACGCTTAACATTTGTGTTCCCATGCTTAACCGTGTTAAAGCATGCGTCCCCTGTTACGCTCGTGGGCAGACATCCAGGGTCATGAATCCATGTCAAATTAGAGACGTTAGAGCTGCATCAAACTGCAGCAGCATTACATTAGAACAACAAACAATTCAACAGCAGTTAGCATAATGCTTGCGTGTGACTAGGAAGAGAAACGGATGAGATAAGGCTTCTAAAAATCATTGAAGGAAGAAAATGTATAACTCCTGTGGTTTTTGTGGTATTGGCTGGACTTTCATGATGATAATAATAATAATAATATTAATAAGAAGAAGAAGAAGAAGAAAAAGAAGTAGAAGAAGATTCAAAACCTTTCTTTCATGTAAATCTCTAAACATTAACGTGTTGGGTCCAAAAAGCCAGTTATTTTTGACATTAAGAAAGTCCATCTGTTACTGAGTTGATGTCAAACTTAGTCAAGCATGTTTCCGGCTTCAAACAAAACAGCATTTCTGAATATACAGCTTTTAAGGAAATTATCAAAACTGTTGTACTGTTATAGTACACTGGGCAAGTGTTGAAGTTGCTTGGTGTTTTAAAGGAACTTTTTTTTTATTGTCATGGAACTTGTGACAATGAAACACTGATAGTACACAGCAGATAATACGAGCTTTAAATTCTTGAATAAGACTCGAAAACAGAATAATATGTTTTTATAGACTGGAAATTTGGGTTGTTTCCTCTGTAATTGTCAAAGAGGGGAGGTGTGCTGAGGAGACGTGTTAATAGTGCCACCTAGTGGTTAGGAATGGAACATCATAACAGGTCTGGAGATGTGCGGCTGCGCCAAGCTAATTCCCAGGCAACCGAATGCTGTACTGAGACAGACAGCGCTGCATAGCCAAGTCTATATTAGCATTTAAAGTTAGCATTGAAAGAACTGCCTTATCCGGCGCGATTGACAGTATACACATATGGGCTCAGGGAAGAGCAGAAACAGTGAGGGGGGATTTATGATATTATGCTGTAAAAAAACAATTGTATTTGTAGATCTGGTGGCAGTTATAGTCAGGGAAGAACTAGGCAGAAATATGTACCACAAAAAGGTATTTGTTTTTGAAACGATAAAGCAATTAGAACAGGACAAACAAAACAATGAATTCCTTTAAATTGACCTCCACACTCAATTTACTCCATGGCAAGCTATCTAGCTGCTTAGTGCTATTGAGTTGCTGTTTTTTTATATATAGAATAAGAGACACCATGAGGTTAAAAATGACTTACACAAAAATGTATTCAGTGATAGGCAAAGACATTATTATTTGGCAGTGTAAAGCATTTTTATTGTTACAGCATTTTTATTGTTACAATTCGTGCAATTGAGTGCTCCAGCCGTATTGTTTTCACAGCCTTCGATGCTGATCAGTGTGATTGATTAATCTCAATGCTGATTGGTCATTGATTTTTCAGCTTCATTGTGCAGCAGTTGTCTAAGCTCAATCCTGATTGGCTCAGTACTCTGTGCAGTTAGCAGTGGAGCGTTGATTGCATATCCAGTCATTGGTCATCTCCTTGTATCCTTCAACTTCGGTGAGGCCGCTTCCTGATGACAAAATATATAGGTATGGGCAAATGTCGTACAAAAGAGTACAGAACAATATCTGAGTAATCAAAAGGCACTTTCTCCTTGTCTTCAGTGGTGAATGGTGTATGCATGTTTTTTTTTTCGCAATTCTGAATGGTATATTCAAAAGTATCTTTCCTGGTGAATGGTATACATCTATTGCCTGCAGTGGTGAATGGTACATTCCCAGCATCTTAATCGGTGAATGGTAAATCCATTCTGCCTAATGTGGTGAACTGTAGCCCCCAGAATGTCTCCCGGTCTCTTTAGGGGTGAACTGTATATTCATGTCTTGCTCAGTTAAGGTGCTTCCCCAGTTACTGCTGTGGTGTGCTGCAGTATATGCATTGTCTTCAGTAGTTATAGATACATTCATAATGTCCTCTGGGGTGAATGGTATATGTTGCCACTGACGACACTGGTAACATATACCATTCACCCCAGAGGACATTATGAATGTGGCATAGTCATGAATCATCAGTTTGTGAATGGTATGTTATTCTGTGGGCTCTGCTCCTACCTTCCATCAGGTTGTAGAGGTTGCAGTAGTTGGTGCTGTGATCAATGAGGGTGTACCAAGCCTCAGAAACTGATAGTGCCTGTTTGAGGATGACAAGAAAGGCACAAATAAGCGAAACCTACACTTCAAAACTCTGGTTTCCTTTTAGAATCTACCCAGCAAGCCGAGAGTATACCACTCCCTCACCCATCCATACTGCGCGTCTGATTGGATATTGCTGGCATTGCAAAAAAAAAGAAAAAATCTTGTTTTTCTTTAAAGATGTGGAAAACGTATGCCATTGCAGTAGATACATTTTAGTCAAGTGGTGTTTTGAATAAACTTTATTGATCACAGAGGAATGAGTCATAGACAGGACACCACTGATGATGTGTGTGATTTGCGTTTATGTATCAAAGTCAAAATGGAGGCATAGTACAAGGATTTTTGGTTTGTTTTTTTTTTTTTTGAGTCAGGTTCGAGCCTTACTCTTTCTCAGAAGGTCTGCAGAACCATGTTGCTGGGTGGGATTGGGTCTTACCGCCACGTGGCATTGGGTGAAGAGCGCGTACGGGACCAGGTTGAAGCGGAGGTGGTCCACAAATCCTGTTACCGGTGAGGTGTGCTTAGCTGAGATGTAGTACCGATTGGCTCCGGTCAACTGGAGCAAAGACAGAGCAAGAGTGTGTGTGAAGTGGTGGGGGCACACACACACACATTCAATTCTAAAATTACCTGCTTTATGAAAGCTTCCCATGTGCATGTAGAGTTTACTAACACATTTACAGAGAGGAACCTGTTTATTTGATGAAATAATAAGCGATACCAATAGACAGGCCTATTTTAAACTGGGCATGTATTTGGAGTTTTACGGTAAATGAAATACATTTTTTTTTTTAAAATGAAAGGGTGCTGGGGTTGGCCCTTACCTGATACAGGCACTTCTGACCCCCGTTGGTACATCCAGCCAGTGACCTCCACTTTTTTATCTGCTGAACCAGGGCCACGAAAACGTCGCGGCAAGAAACCCCCAACTCCCTACAGATCAAGCAAAATTATTATTATTATTGTTAATATTATTATTATTATTAGGACTTATGGTACTTTGCACACATGGTCTAGGACAATTCACAGCAATTGAAAGAAAGTCTTAAAGCACATTAAATATCAGCTAAAATAAAATTCTACCAAACTAAATCCGTCACGATAAATTAGTAAACCATTATTACATAATCCATGTAATAAAATGTTCACAAAACACTTTCTCTGTGTGTCTGTGTTGGTGTCACCCATTAAAAGGCAGTATTGTGAAAAGGTTATGGCTCCGTTCTGCTCACGCGCCACCGTGTCAGACAGCGCTGTAGCCGTTAAGGTTGGTCACGGAGCAGAGCCTGTGTGAATAATTTCAGTTTCAGCTCTGGTCAGACCGTGAGATCACATGCTCCTATTCTACAGAGGACTGTGTGGAGGCAGACTGCATTGAGATCAGCTTTTATGATTACTCTGTCCCCCACCTCTCTGTCTCTCAAAAGCCTGCCTTCTCTCCTCAAACCAAAGTTTCCTTTCTCTCACACACGCATGCGCACACACACAGACACAGAGAGAGAGAGAGCCCAGTGCAAATCATTTGCCAAGTAACACTCGTAATACAGCTCAAAGCGTGTGCACAATTCACACAGACATCAACACGTGGGTGCCCATGCTTTTAGAAGCAATTCAACTGACTCAAAGTTTATTGAGCCGAATGTTTGTCAGCATATTCTGCACAGTTCACATACTAGACCTGTTAACTGCGTTTGTTTGTAAACATTCTAAAATATACTTTGTATGTACTCAGCACATTTAAAGTAAACGAAACTGTGAAATTGTGTCGTTGCTAACTTTGTTATTTTTTCGATTCAAATCTATTGGTCTTTAGGAATCATTATTGATTTGGAACGGTAGTAAGGCCGATTCTGTTAGAACTACAGTACTTCATATCTCTGCACAATTTCGCTGTTTGAAATAGATCAGTCAGAAAGCCTAAATCAGTCAGAATGCAAATGCAGCAGTTAAGTCAAACTTCACACGTCACACTTCGAAACGATAATCGAATGCAAATCCTACAGTAATTGTAGCTCGTGTACCCGGCGAACATACCAGTCCACTTTACACTGAGCGTGGATAGGTCCCGCGCTGGTGAAGACGCAGATCCACATCATAAGTGAGGCGACGAAGAGCAGCGATTTCAGATGCATTCTTCCTGCTCGCGTTCCCTCAACTGAACGGAATCTTTCTGAGCATTTCAGTTTTGGGAGTCCCGAAATGTGAAATAGATTTTAGTAATCATTTGGCATCGAGGCACAATATCACAGGACTATAATTCGCGTCATTATGAGTTAGCGTAAAAACAATTAGCACTCGGTGGTAACACGGATTGCCAACGATGTCTTATTAGTTGACTTGAGGACATCGGTGGTTTTCAAATTTCAGTTTCTATGTATGCAAATTTTACACGAGCAGCCATAGGTACCTTGCTCATCTGTATTATAAAATATCCTCCTTGATTGTTCAGAAGAAAAACGTGAGTTTCACAGGTCATCTACCCATATCCAAAAAGGGTATTTCATAAAGGTACTCATTATAACAAACACATTATATTTAAAACGTAATTCGGAATGTTTTTCAAGATGTGAACAAGTGTACGAAAGTGAGAATGAAAATACTGTATTTGTTATTGATTCTAGCATAAGAAATATACCTTGATATGGGTTTCCAATATATACCTAATATACACATAACTGTCTAATACTCGTCTTATCAGGGTTCCTCGAATTCCAAAACAATGAAGATGATTTGAAGATGAGGAAGAATTAATCGTCCATCCAGAAAATGGAAAGCTAATTACAAACCTGTCACAACACTGTGTAGAGCTGCTTGCAATGATATATATTAAAGGGACCTCAAAATTTAGGCCGCTAGAAAAGTCACATACAAATGGACACATCATCACTCACACGAATAAATCAGAGACACATAGATGCACACAGACACTCACGAAGGCATGCAGACACGAAGGCGCACAAACATACACACAAGCATGCAGACGCACACACACACACACACACACACATGCACTAAGAAGCAGTTGTATTATCTGGGCCACATTCCCGGGAGCGACAGCTCCAGGTCTCATCCATCCGTCAGCATGCCCATGAGATGTACAGAAGCTCTGACACAAAGAGCTATGTCACATGGCAAACCCGAAAGGAGACCGAGCAATTTCACACGGAAGGTTACCAAGCCATTTACAGAAACCCACACCAGACAGCAGTGAACATACAGTCCACATTATTTAGAACCAGCAGCTCTTAGTTCACATGTTGACTCATGTGCCAACTTCCCCTCCCCTTCTTACTCATATAATCACAGTAAAGGTGATTTACATGAGGGGACTCTAGTCCTAACAGATAATACATCATCATGGTAAACCGTAAAATGGGCATCCATACTGGATAAACGTGACCTCCCCTGATCTAAATATATGTATTGCAATATAATATTTGACTCTGATTCAAAATCCAGAGCACAGTTCAGATGTAACTCAGCTGGTTGGCAAAATGTAGGAGGGGAATAAAGAAAGCAGAAAAATGAAAGGCAATTAAACCGGAGAAAAGATAAATTGATACTGCAAGTCAAGAATGGGGAATATTACCAGCTCTGTGTCTTAAATATATTTTTACATTGTTCATAAGGCTAAGAATTCAGTTATTTTTGCTATTTGTTATTCAACCGGAAATATATAAAGTGTTTATATTGCTCCCAATTTTTAATTGAAAAAAAAAAAGTTAAATAACCGATACGTTATTACAGGTTAAATAACCATGTTTTTATTCCCAGCTTCAAATCAGTCAGTTGAAATTACATTAAAAACTATAGAAAATGGATGAAAAAAAAAAGAAAAAAAAACAATACCAATCTTTTTTCATGTTTGAAACTAGAGAGAAAGTGAAATGTCACAAAAGTACAGTACTGACTTGAAGTAAGAAAAAAAAATCATTTTATATTGTGTCAATCAATGTACACTGTGTAAGTTGCTCTGAGTAAGAATGTTTCCCAAATGCCAATACTGTAAATGTACTAAATTGATTAATTTGGCTGCTTTTGTGCCAGCGGTGTTGCTAGACTTTGAGCACTACTGGAGCACGGGCCCCCAGCGCTCACATCCTCACACATGCAATTTATGATAAATGGCCAAAATTGAGTTATTTTTCATGAACCTTACTGGGGCACAACAAAGTATTACTGGGCCATGTGCCCCTGTCAATAGGGTCTGGTGATGCCCCTGTTTTGTGCTTTGGTTGGGCCCCTAAGACCCTTAGCCTGGTGGCCCAGATTATCATCTGTATTAGAAACTGCTGACTCATTCATCCCAGGCCTGACATGTATAGACACACAGCCGTGATGGACGCACACCCAAGACGGGCAAAACCAGGCCGCTCACCCCATCCAACGGTCTATTTAAAGCCCCCCCACCCCTCATCTTGCAACCTAAAAACACCCATCCCCAACCCCCACCCCATAAAGGAGCAACACTCAATAAATCTTTGTCCCCAAACACTCTGTGGACCAGAATTCAATATGCCTGTACCTTCCTTCTCAAAACTGGACTTTATTTTATTGGATATATCACTGTTGATAACGGAAGGCACATTTGTTGGACTTGCATTTTATATGAAAACAGTTCAAGTAACAATTTATGACACAAAATAAAACAAAAAAACTACAGAGGTTTCCTGGTGGAACATCTTACAGCAAACATTTTGCTTCTGAGAGGATGAAAGACCATTAAAACCCAGAGAAGGGGAAAAAGTGGAAAGTTTCCTCCTCAGCCCCCTAGTGGCAATCTAAGATATTGCTTTAAGAGCAAAAATTGTTATAGATGACAAATGACTAGAAAACAGTCACACACTACCACCATCATAACCATAAATTGTGACATTAGTCATAAAATATGTACTATTTCAATTGCATTTTTGTGCGGCAAGTATTTTTGTTAAAATAAAAGAATATTGTCAAATCTGTATACTTATCATTACAGATATAGATCATGTAAAATCAGATTTGTCAGAGTGTCTATGGAGGCGGATGTATTTTGTTCCTCTGATTTCCTGTGTGCCTGGTGTTTAAAATAATTACATGGATGTATTGGATACCAAACATATTTGTATCGCCTAACTGGGCACATGTTGGTCCACCATGTTAACCACATTAAGTCCATACCTGAATCACTCAAATATAGCTGTGAACCAGAGATCATAGCTATCTACCACAGAAATTACTAAAACAATCTACCATAGACATTACCATAGAAATCTATTCTAGGCATTGAAGGCACTACACTTGCAAGAAGGTGCATTGAAACTAAAATACATTCACCATGTAGTGTTCTCCAGATTTAACTGTACAATATAAGTGCTGTACATGGAAAAGAACATGTGCAACCATAATATTTTTTGAAAGTCTTCATTGCTCTCATGGAAAACAGCGTTACAGAGAAATACAAATTGACCATAGTTTCCACAGGTGAAGTATTATTTTAGATACAGTACTCCAGCAGTGTGTCTGATTTGTCTGCGCCCCATAGTCCTCCAGTCCCAAACGGAGACCCTCTTAGCTCCATGTTGAACAGCCAGTCCATTCAAACTCAGATAAAACACAGGCAAGCCCAGAGGGGTCCATTTCTCTTCACAACACAAGGGCTGTCCAATATCCTCCCTGTCAATCTGTCATTTTTTTGTCCCTTTAAGTTTCATTGTTGGAAAATAAAAACCCAAAACAAAAGTTTTTTTGCAAGTGTTGTGACAGAATAAGCTGTAGACCACAGTACTTGAAACATGGTAAGAGCAAGGGTTGCAGACCTACAGGCTACATCCAATTAGGCAGGCTGCCCCTCCGTGTGGGTGTGTCTCCTCAGCCTTCCATCCCTGTGATTGGTGCTCCAGGCTTAAGGGGCGCAGTCATGTCATGACATCACTGGGTCTTGTTGTCCTCAGGTTTCCCAGGCTCTGTGTCGAGCTCCGTGAGGCAGCAGTAGCACAGCATCTGAGTGTACCTGGTGAGGGCGACTGGAGAGACGCCGGAGAGACAGATCAGTAAATTCCTCAGGGACTTATTTTACATTCATCATAATTTCCACACCTTATCAGCTCCAAAGTTCCATCACAAAGCTACCTACTCACTCACTCAAGCTTCCACCAAATCATTCACATCAGCAGAACAAAGGTCTCTTTGACTTGCTTTACATCCGCTCTTCACTTTCACAAAAAAACAACCAAAAGCGGAAAAAAAACATTCCATTATTTTTATTTTTTTAAATCCACAAACCTTATTATTTCCAAGTTCTCTACGACCAAATCATTCACTCACTCACTCACTCACTGCTGTTTGATCACTCGCTCAAACATTCACATTCATGTACATGCACACACACACACACACACACACAAAGGCACTATTAGTGCTGAAATATGAGTGGCATGTCAAATCTTCACCAAAAGCCTGTAAAGAAGTCAAATGCCCTATTTTCCTTTTCTCCTCCTAACGACCTCTTTGTAAGTTTGTAGGCCTTGAGGCCTTCCTGTCACGGAAAGCTCTTCACACCCTCTAAAGCTGCTCAGCTCTCTCACCGTTTATCTGGCTGATGAATCTCGGCCTCCTGTCCTCGGGCAGGTAGATGCCCAGGTAGTAGACGGGAATGCCAGACAGCGCGATGGCGACCCCTATCAGAGAATTAATGGTGTCCCCGTACAGCGGCACGATCACCAGGAACAGGCTGCACAGGCAGTATATGAACGGGAAGATGAGCGTCAGCTGTAGGAAGAACGGGGGACGAGAGTTAAACACCCAAAACAGACTGGATGGGCAATGCACCAACGGCTGGAAGTTTTAAGATGGAGAACAGTGTACAGGTATGCGTTGTTTAGCATCCATGATACGTTCTGTGAAATATGATGTTATGTGATTTGGACGTTGTGCGAACACCATATTATCAAAGCTATATGGGATACTGTAGTATGCATGCATTGACTAAATAGCCAAAATACTGTACACATACAGGACTGTATTTCAGCTAATGTATCTGGCAAGGTAATATATGGTTTAAATAGGTTACGTCCACTACGTCCAGTTCTCAGATTGGGATTTCTGAACTCTATATATGTACATGGCATACCTGTATTAATGGTTTAGTATACCATGTTCATATAAAGTGAGTATAGCCAGTGGTGTAGTTAACCCAGCAATTTGGCTTATTAGCACTAATACATATTTGGCTTTGGCCTAACAGTACACCTACCTCACCTTCATCATACCCAAATTGATAGTACACTCACCTCATTTTAGCACAGTGCGAGTATGTATTACTGAGTATAGTGTGTGACAGTAAGTATAGTATAGCGTGTAAATATGCAAACACAGTGTGCATACTTTGACGGGTCGGTGGCGATCGGGCTGCGTAAAGCGCAGGTAGATGAGGCCGGCCACAGATAGGCCGACGTACAGCCAGTAGCTGAAGCTGAAATAGTTGATGAGCAGAAAGACGTCCTCCACGCATAGGAAGATCAATCCCATCACCCCCTGCAGAGGCACGAGAGCGATTAGCACGTCTCACATACAACAAAGCACACACCTCCCATCTCTTTACTTCTATAGCATGTGAATACCCCCTCACAACTGAAAAACAATATCACAGAAAGCCTAGAATCACAGTTTTTGAACAAAGTTAAAAGGGACTGTTTATGGATGTTTAAAAAAAGTGGCAATAATAATTATTATTAATATCTGAAATAAATAATATCCACAGATATTCTGGAGCTAGACTTAATGATTTTAACCTTCTACATCCCTACAGTGTAAACTGTGAAGAATTACATGAAAAAAACAAGGATCTGTCTCCACATCAACAACCTCAATGTCATTCCTCAGACAAGAATTCTCCTTTGCCCCTAACCTGAACTCTGTGGTTCCGTGCGTTCTCTGAAATGGGGTGGAAAGGTTGCTCTCATACATATGAGCGTGTCATACTTACAAAGACACCCACACTTTATCAGTCTCGATCTCTGTCCAATGTACAGACTCACAGAGACGCTCATTATGAATGAGCGCCTATACCTCCGCCACAGACATGGCGGATTCGGTTACCTAATGATGAAATCCATTCATCTAGAGTTAACACCGTTCTTTTTTTTTAACACATTACAGCCTCTGCAGCTATTCAGACGTGACACAGCAAGTGAAAAACACTGTCATATTGGAGATTGAACAGCCAAGACGACACCAAGCAGTGAGAGCCACAACCAATTATAGTTGTTATCACCTCAACCTACATAATATCCTCAACTGCTGTTAATAGGTGCCACTGGAAAACATAGTCACATTAATTTGAAGGTATGGTGAGAGGTAGATGAGTAGATGAGTGTTGCGGCAGAAGGTGGTGAGAAATTCTGCGGTCCTTATGGTCTTTATCTCTCTATTTTTGTTTTTTGGGGGGGGGGGTAAAGAAAGAGAGGAGACACTTACGTTAAAAATGAGGGCTGGGACAGGAGTGTAGCGCTCAGCATGGATCAGACTGAGGCTGTTTGGTAGGTGACCCTCTCTCGCCCCCACGAAAAACAGCCTGTGAAGCAGAGAAGCCGTCAGGACTCTGTTAAAACATTCTGCCTTTCTGCTCAGTGTTTAGAGTCCATCCGGCACAGTGTAAAGACGACTGGGTGGACCCGACACATTTTTCTTCATTATTTTGCTTCTACTGTCCTGGTGTCCTTTTTCTATCATTAATAAGTCCCTGCTTGAAAAAACAGGATGACAAATGATTTCCAAATTTACCTGTAAGTAATTTGCTGACATCCTTCTCCTTACTCAGCTAGCAGCCCAGGACTCCTATGTACAGTGTCTGAGAGTAGCAGTACTGACCTCAGATCAGCTAAACTTTTTAAAGGGAAACCCGATACATTCTTTGTAACATTCTGCGATACTTAATTAATCAGTCCTGGCCTAGGATCAGTTTTGCCTCTGACCTCATAACAGATGAGGTTTGGATATGGACTGGGTAAAACTGATCCTGGATCAGCAGTCCTACCTTGAGGCGGCGATGATGGAGGCGTTCAGGCCGCCATAGCAGGACATCGCCACGGAGATGGGAATGATCCAACTCATCGGTCCCAGGACCGCATTCCCAAATGTCTGTGTTAACCAATGGGGGAGAAATGCATTACAAATACAGGCAAATGCGGCCCTCCAGGACCTGAGTTTGACACTACTGCTTTAGCACATTACAATGCAACAAGTTAATCAAACAAGAAGTAGTAACACAGAAACACAAGCTGTGTGACATCAGCTGAAAAATCTGCCGGCAAAACAGTGTCTGTATCAGCTGCAGAGTGTGAGCTTCTTGATCTTTTTTGTCAGTGAAACAATAGGATGCGGTTGCACGGCAACCTCACCACGGCGACAGCGTCGCTGGCCAGCAGGGACGGCATGTCTAGCACCACATAGTACGCCACGTTGGTCAGCAGGTAGATGATGGTCACTATCGGCATGGAGATGGCAATGGCCAAAGGCAGGTTACTGGAGGGAAGAAAACGAAGGCAAGAGGTTCAGGCAGGGAGGTCTAGATATGGGACACTTCACACAACTTTCATCTTCACACATATGCAGGTGCTGAATTTAGCTCTGGTTAGCATAGGTGACCTGCATTAGTTCTAACATAACATGTGAACTCCCTGGATTCTGGAAATGAACAAACGAACGAGAGAAAACAAATAAATTCACAAAATTATGAATCCTGTCATTATTTTGGGCATTTGTCATTGAGCCAGCAGAATGGCATTTAGTCTGGATTTTGGTCAACGCTTTAGTGATATTATGGTGTGTCCCGTTACCGTTCGGGGTTCTGTATTTCCTCGGTGACAAAGTTGAGGGTGTCCCAGCCGGAGTAGGAGAAGAGGGCGGAGTAAAGGGCCAGGGCGATGTTCCCCGCCTCCATGGACGAACCCTCGAAGGGGCTCTCAAAATTCTGCGTCTCACCTAGACAGGAGGACAGAACGAGAGAGAGAGAGAGAGTGACAGAGAGAGAGAGGTAAACACATCTACTGCCACTCATTGCCATTATGATGTCATCTAAATGGGACGACCTAGTTACCAAAAAGGCATGGCCATCTGGGTTAGGCCTATGATAAAGTCATCACTGCCTGGTTCCACAGAAAAGCATTCATTTACCACATGCTTATTCACCATTCAAAAGCAGTTATTAAACAGTTATGGAACATTTTCCATTAATGAAATACAGCAAGATTCAAAGGATGAGGAGTGATTATTTTGTACTGTTTTTCTTTTTTTTCTTTAAGTACATTTATAAAATCTACCCCACTGTATGCTAAGCTTATTGGCATTTGCTGAACTCCAAATCCCAGAATCCCCCACTGCCTCACCTTGTGCTATTTTCAAGAGTCCCACAATGATGATGAGAATGAGGGACATGAGCTTGGCATAAGTGAAGATGTCTTGGACCATTGTGCCCCACTTCACATAGGCGCAGTTAATGAAGATCAACATACCTGTTTGAGAAGAGGAAGACAAAGAAAGAAGTAATTAAAGCGAGCCGTAATGCCCAGAACCCTGAAGCCTCTCCTATCAAAATAAGCTCAGCAGGAGTCACTAATGTTAGCTGTTGGATGTGAGTCCTTCTGGGGAAACTAAATTGCTGTTGTCCAGCCAGTAGGGGGCAGTGTGTTGCTGAAGAGTCCACTTCCCTGTGAGGACTTGCTGTTAAACAAAGGCAGTATTCTACAAAGTAGGATTAAGAGGTTAACCAGGTAACTTCAGTAAATATTTAAATTTTATGGCATGTGATTGGATAAGAGCCATGGTTACGTAAAAATATTTACAAGAGTTTGCTGGCTCACTCCTGAATCCTGCTTCTTGGAACGTCCTCCGAGGCCCAGCCTCACTGTGGTCATTTAAGACCTCAGTGCTTTTTGAAGGGAGCAGGTGTCCTGGTCAAATTCCCAGAAAAACTGGCTCTCTTCTTCAGCCCCCTCAGTCAGCCATGAATGGTTACACAACCCGACGCGATCCCTACCCCCTTTTCATTCCCCAGGTCGTCACCGCGTATGAGAACTTGGGTTCTTACCTGACCTGCCAACAAAGGTAAAATAAAAATAAACCATAACTGCATCTGTCAGGCTGCAGAAATTAGCTGGAACAAACCCCTAAAAAGTACCCAACAAAGAAGGAGTGACAGGAATCAAAATAGCTAAAAAAAAAAAAAACAACACAAAAAGGTACCCATCAAGGCCTGAAGTGGCATTAACTCACACACTGGCCTGGCTGGATGACAGACAGGACGTCAGTTTTGGCAAGATGCCCGATAACATGCATCCGAGGCGTGACACCCAGAATAACCCCTCATGATGACTTTGGAGACAGAAATGTAACTGGATCACCGAGCAGCTGAGCCTGAACCCGTTTTGTCTTGTCTGAGCGGTGCTTTTACGATTCTTGTCTCTTCTGTGCGAGACGGTGGGGCATGCTGAGAAGAGTGCCCCCTTCTGTTCCCTGCATTGCTGGGAGTTAAACAGCATTCCCTTCAACCCCCCCCCCCCCTCACCAGTGTCCTGATGACAGATGGAGAACAGTGCTTGGTAAGAGTGCACACTGGCCCCTTTACCCTTCCTTCCTGTACCAGCTGCGTTCCCACCCCCATTGTCCCCTGCCCGACTAACCTCCCCCCCCCAACCTCCTACTTCCTCCGAGCTGGAGCCCCCCCTCCCCCAATGCTGCAGTGACGGGGCCTCTCAGTATCCGGACGGCAGAAGCATACACGCTAAGCTGGCTGTTCTTCCTCTCCTGGAACGAGCACAGTCCCCCCCCCCCCCCCCCCCCCCCCCCCGTAAGCTCATGGCGGAACACTCTGTGCTCCAAGACAGTAGTAAACATGGACCCAAGGACCAGCCCCTGGGGGAGGGGCGGGGAAACAGCCTGTTTCCCCCTCTCCCCTTTTGCCTGTTTCCTATTAGTATGGGAGATAAATGCAAGCACATGCATGTGAGTGAGTGTGGTGCGTGCTCGCACGCGTGTGTGTGTGTGTGCGTGTGTCTGTGGAGAGGAAAAACATGTTTTTGCAAAGCAGAGAACTTAAAGGCAACAGCCCAAATTCATTAAATCCATTTCAGGCGATGTTTAAGCCACAAGCTCAGCGTCTGTGAAGAGCCCAACGTGTAATTTGTGTAGATACGATGAGCTGGTTCAAGAAAGGACAGCTGCCGTTTTGTGTTCATGTATGTGTGTGTGCATTGACTGTGCACTGAGTGTCTGTGTGAAAGTTACAAGTATGTCACAGCATGTCTGAGCATGAAAACAACAGCCCATAATAAACAACAACTGTTTATTTCCCCCAAAAAAACAATAATATCCTGCATCACTATGCCCTATTACTCATCAGACAATGTGGTGGCGTTTCACAACAGACCGGCCCCAAAACAGGCCACAGACGGTCAGTGTCCCATTATGCACTCAGCACAGATTACTGATCTGGCCCAGAAAAACCGGCCTCCTACATCTTTCAGAATCATTTTCAGAATAAGCTTCACCTTGATAAAAAAGTGTGTTTGGACATTCCAGATTGATTCAGAACTCTTTTAGTTTGTGCACTGACAGTTATAGCAGTGCACTGTGTATTAATAATAGTTGTGTTCTGCAATCGTAGACGCTGTATTTAAGTGAACGTAATAAAATGAACTTATTTTATACAGGGCTCAAAAAGGAGAACCACAATATTTTTTTATGGTGAGATCAGTATGTAGTACAAAGTGGAATAAATGGAAACTAGTTCTGAAAGAGAAGGTTCTGGAGCTGATATTAAGAGGCAATATTTTACACAAAGAATCATTGTCAATACTTTGAACAGGTTGCCAGGTTATGTATTTGACGAGTGTTGTGTTCAAGTACACACTTAATGTAGTACTGGATACTCTTTATTTTAAATGGTGAGCTTAGCTGGGCCGAATCATGTGCTCTTATACTTCCTTATGGAATGCTTGAATAATCTGCAGTCTGATTGGGCAGCAGAATTGTAAGACTGAATTTGACTGGCTGGGACAATTTGTCATGACAATGTATCATAATACTGATGACTAATCAGAAGTAGTTAACCAATGTATTAGCAAAGTGCAAATTTTTACTGGCAAAGTGCAATCCCGCAAGGTGAGTTACACCTCATCAGAGTGAGGAACTAGTCAGTCTCACAGTTATGATGTCATAGGTGTGAGCCGGACAAGTGAGGCTAACAAGAAACAAACGCATGCATTGGCAGGGGTGGCGCTCACAGAGACAGGCCGCTGCGATGAGCCTGATGGAGTCATACGGCGGCAGACAGGTGGGGTAGAGTCCCTCCACCAGGTAGTTGGCGAAGGTCAGCGATATGACGGCCTGGCTGGCTGGCTCGATGAGGAGGATGGAGGTCCACAGGCGGATGAAGGCCAGGAACCCGCCGAAGGACTCCAGGATGTAGGCGTAGCTGGCGCCGGACTTGGTGATGGTGGTGCCCAGCTCGGCGTAGCACAGCGCCCCGAACACGGAGAATATGCCGCCCAGGGCCCAGATTACCAGCGATAGCCCATAGGAGGCGCTGTACCGCAGCACGCCCTTGGGGGAGACGAAGATGCCCGAGCCGATCATGTTGCCCACGATCAGGCAGATGCCGTTCACCAGGGAGATCTCCTTCTTCATCTGCATCTTCTCTGCAGGGACCGCCGCCGGGGCCTTCAGGTCGGGCTCCGACTCGGCCCGGGACCCCGCGCACAGCCCTGGGGGGCAGCCCGACACGGCACAAACTTTCTGCTTCATCCTTGCATGGAGGGAACTGCAGACCAGGCACACATGGGGATGAGTTAGCTGTGCTACTGCAAAGTGTGTAAAATGCCAGTAATCCTGCAAGGCCATTAGCATATGTAGCAGGATATGAAATGCCCACTTACTGCTGGGGGACCCAGGTAGAAAACTTGCTGACATCTGAGCGTGTTGGTAGAGTGAATAATCAAAGCAACATACAGGGGGAAAACTACACAATTAAAACTATGAAACTGGAGACCACAAAAACTTGGAAAACTTGTTGCTATGAGAGGTCGTGTGATCCCTATCAGACTCTTACAAACTAATGAGAAACATTGGTTGTTTACTGTGTTCGGATTTGCAGTGGCTGTCCAGCGAATGTGAAGCGCGAGTTGTAATTCTGTACTCTTTGATGCGACTCCGGAGTTCCACTCAAGGGCCGTTGCTATATTTCGTGATTCTAAAGCAGTTTGTTTTTCTTTCAACTTGATCTCTTCTGCTCTGCCTGCGCTTTCATACGCCCCTTACCTCACTAGCATTGGATAATGTTAAAGTTCCTTCAGTGTCAAAAGAACTTTCAACTACTCAAAACACCGTTAATTCTAAGCAATAAAATATACATCTACGTTGCTATGTTTGTATAATTTACAAAACAGCACTCAAACAACAAAAAATGCCACTTGTTTTGTTCAATCGGAAACAAAAGTATACAACTTTATTTAATCGTTTAAAACAAAATAACGACAACAAAATAACAATACAGACACCCTGAAACTGAACATTTTATTCATCGAGTTCACACACTTCGGTGCTCTGTCAGGGATCTGTTCTTGACAAAAACAAAGAGCTCCATCCGTTCAACCAAAACAGAGCCTCGAGCTCTATTGTTGTCATTATATTGACAAAGCCACAAAAACAAATGTTGCTTACCGCGGTGGGATCTGCGGATGTGGGATTCACAACGGAGGACGGGGTTGAGCGATATCGTTAATTCCCTGTTTACGGGTTGGCCATTCTCACTCAGTTTGCGAACGCTACCTAAACGCACCGTGGAGTTGCTGCTGGCTAAGCGGTGTTGCAATCGCTCCGCAGACGTGTTTTGTTCCAGCAGAAGCGGTTTCATATTTCTCTCTATTTTTGGACCTGGGTACTCGGAGACGGTCTGTTTTCTTTTTTCAGGAAAGGCAGAGTTGAGTTGATGGACATGAGTTTGTTTACCACACGGCGGAGTCAAACCCTATCGAAATCAATGCGCATCCTCGTAGTTTCGGTTAGCTTTAGGCAACTGTGTGCCAGCAAAGTTGGTGCAAAATCAATACCTTCACAGAAGCAACTGATAACACAACAGGAAGCATGTTTTATTTAAACAAGTGGTATTAGTGTTTTATTAATGAATAATTTTAGTTAGTATGTTCCCTAGATCGTAGTTATGTTTAGACATTACATACGAAAGTTAGTTTTATAGGCGAGTTACCATTGTTCTGCACTTTTTTGCACATAGTAGTATTATGAGACCTGTTATTTTGTGATACAGTATGTCACATAAGAATATATATATATATAGATGGATAGACTTTCTTGTTCTGTTTCTGTATATCTTTATTTGGAGGAAAAAAGCAATAGTCACAAGATACTACATACTGAAATGTATCTTTTAACTCACACACATTCACACATTGGTGTATGAAGGTATACATGTATACTGTATACAAAGCAAAAATGTTCCATTGCCATGACTACAGCATGAATGGGAAGCCCTGCCAGCAGTATAGTGTAATGACTTGGGAGCATGGCTTCCAGCTCATACATGGTGGTTTGTTTGACTGCCATTTGAAATCTAAGGCACAGGCCATAACTAATAACAACTATAAGGCCTGGGAATGTACTAAGACAAGTACAGTAGTGCAAAGAGCACATGCAATGGACGAGTTTAGCGGAGGGGAAATGTGATACCAGATGAATCAGCAATCGGCATGGTCTGAACTACCAGGCAAATGCTCTTGGGATTCCCACAGGTCTTAGCGTGTTTCACATAAGCTGGCACATTCAATAGCATGGTGCATACAAGCTGCTCTGAAGTTAAGTGGCCCCAGTCACTTCATATTGGTGCTTCCACTCATTTGTCCTCTTCCTGTGTATTCATAGTGCATGGTTTGTGAAATGCATAGCTGGATAAATGTGTTCTATGATTCTTTTCTGAATTTTCAATTAAAAAAAAAAAAAACTGGATGAATAGTAATGTTTGGACTACCTGTTGGATAGGAGCTAAGGCCAAAAACAGTTTGGCAGCTTTTTGTTAACATTTAGAATTAACAAACAAGCAATAACACTTTACTGAATAAATAGCTTATATATAATTGTAATCTCATAATCATTTTAGAAATGAAAAACAACAATAGCTGGCAAGAGTGCTAATGTGTTGTTGTGCAGCCAGTTTCCCTAATTGCTGTTCTTGGATATGACTCATAGTTTATGGTACGTTAGGATCTGCTGTTTCTGAGAATCCATGTGAATCAGCTGTTTGTTATAAAGGGAAAAACTCCTGTCTAGACTCGTCCTCATTTCTCACGCACATGTGTCCTCAAAAACCTACAAGCTCCCCATATTGATTTCTATTGAATATAAGCATTGAGCAGATGCCCTGAGTCAGAATGCATGTTTACTTGCTGTCTTTTTCTACAGCAGCATACTTACTGAAATAATGTACTAACATTTAAAGAAATAATGGAGAGATTGGCCTTGTGTATTAAATAAGCCTGGCATTATGTGCTTACAGATATAATCAATAACACACAGAATTACGCCGACTATTGATTTTTTATTTCAGAATAATACACATATGTCTCCCTCTCACACACACACAAGCTGAGAGGAGAACAACACACATATGAAATCTCTCACTCACACAAACCGAGAGGAGAATACCACACACGAAAATACACACACACACACAGAAGACAATGGCACACATGAAATCACACACACACACACACACACACACACACACACACATTGTGCGTGAAAATCCCAGGAGATCAGCAATTACAGAAGTACTCAGACCAGCCCATCCGGCACCAACAACCATGCCACGGTCGACCTCACTGAGATCACATGTTTTCCCCATTACCTGAACATTGGACATTATCATAAGCTGCTGGCCCGTACCTGCATGATTTTAAGCACTGCACCGCTGTCACACGATTGGCTGATTAGATAATTGCATGAATGAGAAGGTGTACAGGTGCTCCTAATAGAGTCCTCGGTGAGTGTATTGGCCTTGAATCCAGCACCTCCCAGACCAGGGGGAATCTGTTTGTTCTGCATGCAGTAAATCTGCTCTGCAGCTGTGGGTGCTGCCGCCTCATACAGCGGCTTCACACCATACAGAAAGATAAGGAAAGCTAAGTATCTTTTCTCCCTCTCCGTCTCTGCCTTCAGCACTTACTGAAACATCAGATAGTGAAATATACATGTAAATAGTTAAAAAAAAAAGAATGGTATGAGATACAGCAAAGATAAACCTGCATTTTTAACAGTGATTCATTTATGTTTGCAACTCATAATTAAGAACTGCGCGGGTTGCAGTTCCTCTCCCCAGAAGTTAGAGAGAAATACAAAGAGAGAGGTTGAAAGAGAAATGTTCATTTCAATTACATTTACAAAACAATTACTCTTAAAAAGGAATTCAGTGGAGATGATAATAATGACGAATTTTGATGGAAATGATGATAATGGCTAGATTGTGCCAAAGGGCGGCTAAAAGTAATCCAACAGCACACCCTTCTGTTGTAAAGTATGCTTTGCAGCTAATGCTTACTTTCATTTTATTATAAGAAAATTAATTACATGTGAACCGAATTTTAATACAGTACGACCATTTAGTATTTTTCTTGTCACATTATTTACCCACCCCTGATTTATGTGAAAAAAATGTTACGTTCGATCAATATCTTTAAACAGAACAAGTAGGGTATGTTGCATTTTGACAGCTGGCAAGTCACAGTGCTGACATCTGGTGGTGAAACTAGGTTACTACCGCAGCAGAGGAGAGACGGAAGCTGAGTTGGGAAAGTTCGTAAAGAGAGGCTCGTTCTGTTGTGCGCATGCTCTACATATTTCAAGGTAATGGATGAATATTCCTTAACATTCACATTCCAGGTGAGTCATGAGATTTCCAGCACATTGAGACCATAAAACACTGGAGATTCAGGTATGACAGCTACAAAGTTCTCAGGCAGTCAGAGACTACACATCCCTAAAAAGCATAAACTGATCCGAACTGAACTATCATGAACCAGAGGTCTTTGTGTTAACCTATCTGACAGTTACAGGCTTGCTGCAACAAAA
>JAFBMS010000180.1:397524-437524 GCA_019788955.1 Albula glossodonta | reverse complement strand
TGAAGCCACCTGATTGGTCTGCCAACTTGCCTGACTCCGCACTGTCTCATTCATCTTGCATTTGTGAGCGCAGAAATCTTTCCCTCCTGCGGTTGCCCCCAGGCCGCAGCACAGAGCACCATCAAACGCATGTGTCTGAGGACGGACATTTTTCTGGATAATGCTGCCTCCCGGCCTACGAGTTTTTATGAATACTGACATTTATATTGCTGCCCCGTTCTCTGTACACTCTCCAATCTAATAAAGGGGATAGATGTTTAGCTACACATCAAATTAAATCAATCAGCTTTTATTTGGTGCTGCGCGCATCGGGTAGCCCCTTCGCTAGAGAAGCGCAGAGCTTCTGCTCTGTTCTAAATAACATTACCGATGGCAGATTCGATCACCACGTTTTTTTCTTTTCCTTTTTTTTCGTTTTAACTTGACCGGATCAGTTTGTTGAATTAGATGTAAATTACTCTGTACTACCGACTTCTTTTCCTATCACGTTGAAATGGTTTGAGGATATCCATCACTACTGGGAAAAAAACAATAAGATCATGGTGTTTATAACTGGCTAGTCTGCTGTCTAGAGCGGTACATAGGACAGGCTCTTTGAATTGACTGACTCAATTGAATCACTGAATCACAGCTCCTTGGTTTTTCAGGGAGAATAAGCGACTGCCATGAGGTCTGATTTTGATGCCAAGATTGTACTTTCTACAGTGAAATCGAAACACATTGTAAACTATATATTTATACTTTAACACAATATCAATGTTGCATTTTTACAGCACATACTATGCACTAAAGTAGACCAAGTGACTATTTTACAGCCTACAGGCAACACGCAGTACTAGAAGAGAGGCAGTGATTATTTTACACCTGATTTGAGCGTGGTTATTTGGTTCTGGGTAGGTGTGTGTATATAAATTCTAGTGCTGTAAATTGTTACTCATAACAGGTTTTTTTTTTTTCAATTGTTTCCACACTGTTAAGCGCAGACCTCTTATTACTGGAGTAATGAAATCCCGGCCAAGAAGCACACACACGCAAAGAAAACGCTAAGATCTCAACTTCATCTTTAGCAGGAAGGCATTACCTTTGAATGCCATGCCGTCACTGTGTTGAATTAGCAATGCTAATGCTAAATGTTAAAATAAACTGCCTGAATTCACCAAACAAACAAAAAGAAATCACATCCCCCCCCCCCCCACAATGCACACCCGTACCACACAAACATGCACACACACACACAAACAGGCGCCCACACATACACACCCCCAACACACACACACACAAGCTAACCCATCCATGCCCTATTGTAATCACAAAGTTTCCGGCTCAGGTGCAGCTGGTATCTTGCTGCCATGTTTTGTAGGGGCTCCTGGGCGAAATTTGTGCGGAAAGTGCCGGGATCTTTTTGTCCTGGTCTGTACCAGTGACACAGATTCTAAATGGACCAAAGGCAGGGGGACCGTGGGAGGGGCACAGCTGGTACCAACAGCCTGTGGATGAGCAAGCCTGGCTCCTAGCCGTGCTTATTAAGATTTCATTAAGATTGGAAAAGCGTTACATATCGCCTGTAAAATGGAACAGAGCGTATTTGGATTTTGGGTTTTTTTTTTTTTTGTAAAAATGTCTTTTATTTCATTATTGTTTTATGTATGTATTTATTTATTTATTTTGGGAGCTTGCTGTTTCAATTTTGCATGGGTCTCTGGTGTTTTTCACCTAAGATAGCATTATGTTCTATGGTCAGTGTGAGTGGTGACTGGCGGGTTAGCATTAGCATTTTGATTAACGTGACTGAGAATCAGTACAGTTTGTTAGCATTATGGGCAATGCAGCTGGGAAATGGCGGTTTAGCATTGTCTTACACCAGCATTGTGGTCAGTACTGGCCAGTCATCCTACACATGTTCTAGAAAGATTGTGGCTTATGTGGAAGATTGTGCTCACTCTTCTGTGTGTGTGTGTGTGAGTGTGCATGCATAGGTATTGCATGTCTGTATGTGCATGCATGCGTGTATTTGTATGATTTGTGCGACTGTATCTTTATGTCAGTGTGAGCGCGTGCATACATACGTGTTTGTGTGTCCATTTATGTGTAAGCAAGTATGTAACTGTGGGTGTGTATTTGCGTGAACGTACTTGTGTGTGCGAATGTGTGTACACATGTGTTATATGTACATATGTGCATGTGTGTGTGCATTTGTATGATTTGTGCGAGTGTATCTGTATGTCAGTGTGTGTGTGTGTGTGTGTGTGCGTGTGTGCCTTGCGTCCGTTTAAGTGTGAGTAAGTATGTATCTGTGTTCACTTTTCCATCATAGCCATTTGAAGCTGCAGGCAGTGTGAACTGAACTCCCCCACACACTGCTCCTCTCTCTCAGCTCTTATCCTGGGCGTGGGGCTGAGGCAGAGGGCAGCTCGGGTTTGGGAGGCCCCCGGGGGGTCCTGGGGAGGGGGGGCGATATTTAAAGACAGCCGACAGAAGGTCTCAGCGGTCGGGGCAGCGGGGTCAGCCCACGTTTCGGCTCACCTCTGTGAGATCACCTGCACCCCCCGCCGCTGCCAGGCCTGCCAGAGACAGCCGGGATGCGGGGTATGGCCGCATGCACACCCGGGAGCGGGCAGCACTTCAAGTACCTTTGACACGCAGTCGCATGCATGTAATTCATGTGTGCAGTACTGTGCAGCGCTTTCCTCCTGCCCGATCCTATGCATGTTAGCATATTTTCCACATTGTAATCACTCAATGTATGACCTAATATTAGACAGAATGGATCCTGATTCAACAAATAAGATGCGCTTTTGGTCGTATTTATGTATTGTGAAATGCTATTATTTGTATTAAGAGTTAGGATCCTCAGCCAAACCCTAGGTATAATGGACCCTGAATGACCAGATAAGACACCATATTGATTTCCTGTATGCTTAGTTAAGCTATGCAACTTTCTTCTATAAGCAAGGTCATTTCGTGTAGCATGTATGTAAAAAAAAATATTATTTATGCATGATCCATATGTTTGTCCCAGCTAGATACTAACCTTCACGGTTTCCCGTTGTTTTACAGTTTAAGGAGACATTCGCATGGTAAGTGTGCTTTATTTTGTTACATAACACACTCATTTTATTTCTTATCCATCCATGACTAACATGCATACATTACTGAATGAAGAGGAGCATAAGTATTTCCGACGTATGAAATGGCACCAAACATTGAGTACCATTCAACCTTCAATAGCCTATATTGGTGCGGAAAGAACCTGCGGTACATGTGTTGGTTTCACAAAATAAATGCGAGTGAAAAAGGACTCTTGCCCGAGGAGACTGTGTTCTTGCCTGTACTCCTCTCTGTAGTTTTGGCAAACATCCATAAGTTTTTATTTTATTTTATTTATTTATTTTTTGCAGCCGAAGAGCATTGCACTTTCTGTTGTCAGGGTGACAGCATGACTCTGTGGGAAGGATGCTTCGGGGTTGCAGGTTCATGCCCCGATAGGACGCTCCTGGGGTATGCTTGAGCAGCACAGTACACGTGAACCACTTTAGTAAAGTCCTGATTGACAACATGGTGGATATAAGCTCTGTATCTGTCACCTGCATATGGGGAAATAAACAGGCATATTTGTTGTGTAAATGAGTATTTCAGAAACAGGCAGTAAAGCTGTCTCGCCTACCTCTCGCTCATTTATAACACTCATCATATTTATTTTATTAAAATGTACATCATTTCAAATTTATGATCAAAACCATTTGCTAGATTGCATGGGAACAGTGTCAGCATCAAACCATACAGTATCCAAACAGATATGGTGATAATGCAACTCTATGACAAGATATGACCAATAAAACCTGTTCTCTGTGGTTCTGAGTCCTGTAGTAATATGTAAAAGTGATGCTCGTCACAAAAATGTAATTATGCCTGTTTCCAATACACAAGACATAGTTGTGAAAGAAAAAAAAACATATTATATTATATTCCATTTTATATTAGATAAGATACTGTGCAGTATATTACACTCCATCATACTATGTAATCATACATGATTATGTATTTACCATATATATTATGGCCTTTTTTACCATAAAAAAGATACCAGTTCTGTTGTATGTTTTCTACCAAACATAGTAAACATAGTCTGTGGTTTATGTGCTGTCTTATATTTTTCATATTTTATACATCTTTTGCAAAAAATACAATATACAGCATAGTTTGTTAGCATTGATTTTTACCATGGGTAAGGGATGGATTGAGATCCAGAGAGTGCAGATTTTACATGTTTTACAAGGACCTTTGACCTTCGAACCAGCTGACAATCAGATCCCAGCAGGTCTGTTCTGGCTCCAGTCCGCCAAGTTCAGTTAAAGTACGGCACCGTGCAGAGAAAATAATAATCATAATAATAATAGTAATGATAAAATAATGCAAAAACATTTTTCATTTTGCTGAGTGTTGCTCAACTGCCATTTTATATTATAGGCCTGCAGAGAGAGTGAGAGCGAGATTTTTTAAATGTATTTGTTCAGATTGGGGCTGGGGAGGGATGGGAGAGCTGTGAAGCTGGACTATTGCTGTGAATGTAAAGTGTCTATGTATCTTAGTGCATTAAGAACAAAAAGTCACTTGTCATGCTAATAAACTAGCAATGAATTCAAATTTGAGAGAGACCGAGCAGGAGAGAGAGAGAGGGAGGGAGGGAGAGAAAGAGAGAGAGAAATGAGAGGGAGGGAGGAACAAGTAAACATCTCTGGGTGTGAGAGATAGACGGACAGGCTAAAAGAGAAAGAGGGAGAGAGAGAAAGCAGGAGAGAGAAAGAGAGAGAGAAAGAGGGAGAGAGAGAGAAAGCAGGAGAAAAAGAGAGAGAGAAACAAAGAGTGAGGGTGTAAAAGAGAGGGTGAAGTAGATGTTAGCATGTCAAAATCCAACATATTGCCTGCTGTCTTTTTTTTTTTTTTTTGTGAAAAAATATAACCACCATTTTTATTTGAACATATAGAGATTGCTTTGCTGTGAAAAGGGCTAGCGGTAGCGCTAGCGGCACGTGATGTATTGGAGATGGTGATAAAGCACTCTATCACCACCTAGACTCACCCCCCCTGCCTGGCCCACGGGCCCCATCCATCAAACTGAAGGCTGGAGGTAATAATGTAAGGGAGAAATATTATGGGGGGGGGGGGGTATCTGCAAGGGAGGGGGAAGACTCGCTGTTTAATTTGTAACATATACGCAGGAATCATGTGGCTTTCCAACCTCACCAAGGACCCGAGAGGCAGCTGAGTTAGAGATAGGGTATCCCCTTTAACTTTTGCCTGGTCTATGAGAACTAAGCCACTGCCGGAGGTGTGCCAGTAGGGGGTGCACCTCCCTTTAGACTTCATAGACATATGGAAGGGTCACTCTAATGTGTAAAGTGGTTGCTCAGAAGCCATGCCACCCTGAAACAGCAAACTGATGTGACTAAGCAGGTGTGGGTTTGGTTAATACTTGGAATGGATACTGCCTCCTGGAAAAGATGTTGGTGGACCACAAGGGGGTGCTCTTCCCTTTAGATCAAATAGACATATGGAATATTCAGTCTAATGTGTAAAGTTAATGGTCAGTAGCCATGTCACCCTGAAACTCATATCAAACTGCTAAAGCTAATCATTTGTTAGCATGGTTAGTACTTGAATAGCAGACTGTACTTGCTGGAAAAGGTATTGGTAGCCCAGCAGGGGGCACTCTTCCCTCTGGACTGCAGGAGAAAATCTAATGCCCTAGCAAAGTGTTGGGGATGCTGTGCTGTCCTTCAGATGAGGTGCTAGCAGAGTTCCAGACTCATTAAAGATCCCATGGCCCTTTTTAAAAGAGTAGAGATGTTTACCCTGCTGTCTTTGACAAATACTCATACAACCAGCTCTGCATTTGGCTGCCTGTTTAGCACAAATACTCACACAACCAGCTCTGCATTTGGCCACTTGGTTAGCACAAATACTCACACAACCAGCTCTGCATTTGGTCGCTTGGTTAGCACAAATACTCACACAACCAGCTCTGCATTTGGCCGCTTGGTTAGCACAAATACTCACACAACCAGCTCTGCATTGTCCGCTTGGTTAGCACAAATACTCACACAACCAGCTCTGCATTTGGCCGCCTGTTTAGCACAAATACTCACACAACCAGCTCTGCATTTGGCCGCTTGGTTAGCACAAATACTCACACAACCAGCTCTGCATTTGGCCACTTGGTTAGCACAAATACTCACACAACCAGCTCTGCATTTGGTCGCTTGGTTAGCACAAATACTCACACAACCAGCTCTGCATTTGGCCGCTTGGTTAGCACAAATACTCACACAACCAGCTCTGCATTTGGCCGCCTGTTTAGCACAAATACTCACACAACCAGCTCTGCATTTGGCCGCTTGGTTAGCACAAATACTCACACAACCAGCTCTGCATTTGGCCGCTTGGTTAGCACAAACACTCACACAACCAGCTCTGCATTTGGCCGCCTGTTTAGCACAAATACTCCAGTATATTATGCAATGGACTCATGCTGAGAAAATTTTAGTGTTGTGATGCAATCTGTTGGGATATAACAATGAAGTTTTGTTCCAGGAGACCCAACTCTAGACAGAGGCTGAAGAAGTTACTAAAGCAGAATCTCTCTCTCTCTCTCTCTCTCGCTCTCTCTCTGTCTTTCTCCTCTTCTCTTGCTCCCCACTCATTTTAATGGAAATCATTTGTACATATGGCCTCTTGCCTTTTACCCTTTTACTAGCAGAAATCAAACTTCAGTTTAAATTGACATGATGACAGTCAGCCTGAGATGAGACTGAATGAGATGAGGAAGCTGCAGTCCCGCCTGCTACCACAAGGGGCAGCAGAGTGCAAAGCAGTGAGCACAAAATGTCACGGTCAGGTAGGTGTGGATCCAGTCTGTCCCACTCTGCTCCCACTGCAGGAGAAGGACATCAGCTCCGATCGCTCTTCTCAAAGTAGAGAGGAGGAAGTGCAAACGCGCTCAGCTGACCCCCTGCAGAAAGGGCAGTTACGTAAGATACCAGGAAACGCAAACACAAACAGTCTGTCTCACAGAGAGACGCATTCTAATTCTGCAGACCTGGAAGAAACAATTTTTTTTTTATTTTTAAATTGTGCAATATGCAGCATGCCAACACCCGAAGCACAAATGCACTTCTCTCTGCTTTTTCCTAGAAGAATTATTTAATATTCATGGGATTATTATACAACATAGCATTACTGTATGTTTATTAATCTTATATAATGAATATTTATGTTTAATATTGTAATCAAATTATTGTATTATATACTATAAATATATAATAATTATTATAATATATGATTATTATATAGAATATATGATAATTATTGCTGACAGAGACATTGCCCTGTTATTTTTGCTCCTGACTGGAGATCCATCTGTCATATAGGTTTTCTCTGAGGGGAGGGGGAGGGGAGAACAACAGCTTTTGATTGGTCGAGACCACTGACTGAGTAATTGTGGTCAGGACAGTCAGACTGTCAGTTATCTTCAGAAGCAGACTGCAAAATCTTCTCCTCAGACTGTATCCTGTTTCCTGCTTCTACCCACTACAAATTCCATGTAGTGTACAAACTATTGCGGTATTCTGCAAAACATAAGCACTGGTGCAACTGAATAAATTAATAATGACATAGGTTAGCTCCAACCATTTTGTTGCCACAAAGCCCCATTCTCTCTTTGCAGTTTATAACTGGTTTCCAACTAATATGCTTCTAACCACAAATATTTATCATGTGGAAATAACTTCTGCCAGGATATGCGAACAAAACCAAAGTAGCCTGTGCATAAATAAACTGCACAAATCAAGCAGTAGACACAATGGGTGTATGTGTTGGTTTGAGGAGACAAGATTCCAATTAAAATAAGGCTTTTCAGTGCAATGAAAAAAACAGTCTTGAAAGCAATTCTTAAGGCAATCTCATTTCTCATTAATTGAATTTCATTTGTGTGGATGTCCTTGGACAGCTAGGGCATGAATAGCTAAACATTTCTTATTTATTAATCATACGGTCATTTTACAATTTGCCATTTGTATACAAATAGCCAAGGGCTTACAAAATTAATAACAATTTTTTTTATGACAGAGATATGGCCAGATGCTTCACACTGTCTGTGTTAACATTGTTTATTTCTATGCTTATCATGCAGCTCTAAATGTGTGCAAATGAAGGCCATCTCCCAAATTTCTGTTAATGTCAGGTACCAATCACTGTCATGCTTAAGCCAATCAAAAAGTTCTGCTCTGTCCAACATAACACATTGATTGGTTTAAATCACTCAGTCCCTACTAATATATTGATAGCTCCACCCATTTTTGGTGGCATGGAACTTCATTCTCACATTACTACCACCCAACAGTGTGAGTTCCCTCTTAAAGCACTCAAGAGCTGTCTTTATCTGCCACTTGTGGGATTGTCTCCAGCACTTGTGTAATGGTGCATAATGTGTCATAACTGCTTACGTGACCTTGTAAGGCAGCTGTATAAATGGGTTCTTGGCGCTCCAGATCAGAGCATCTCCCAAATCACTACATGAAAAATGTGCAAATATACATAATATTACATAATATTACTTAACATGTGAATTAAAAGGTGTGGAGGCTTATTTAAAATGCTTAGGTATGACTGCGCAACAGGATTGACTGCTCTTTGTTCCCAGCACAGAGCTCAGTGTTCAGATTCACTCTTGGTAATTACTCAGGAATAAACCAATAGTGTAGCAAATTGGTTAAGGAACCAGTAACTTGTAACCACGGGTTGCAGGTTTGATCCCCTGGTTTGGCATTGCCGTTGTACCCGTCAGAAAAGCGCTGCTTCAGTAAACATCCTGCTGTGCAAATATGTGGGTATATAAAATGTAAGTAGTGAAAGTCTCTCTGGGTTAATGCATCTGATTAATGCCTCACATTTAACATAATGTAATGGAACGGGGTTTGGAGCTCAGAGGTTGCAGGTTTGATTCCCGGACAAGACACTGCCGCTGTACCCTTGAGCGAGGCACTCCACGTGAATTGCCTCAGTAAAATATCCGGGCTGTATAAATGCATAGCGTGTAAGTTTCGCTGGGTAAGAGCGCCTGCCAAATGCATAAAATCTAATACACTCAGAGAGATGGATGCCTCGGCGGCTCTCCGCTGCCACGCCCAACATCAAACCTCCTGGCTAGACGCCCTGCTTGTGGCTGTGCCCCGAGGTACAGTAAACACATTTATGGTCCCGCATAAATCTAAAACCCTGTGTTAAACAACAGGAGCTGACAGAGCTCATGCACAGGGAGCAACTGTGCTGATCAGAGACACACAACGCGCAGAGCAGACTAGGCCTGTGCTATGGTAGCTAATGTCATTAGTATTACTATCATTACTACGCTGCTGCTACTACATCTACAACTAATTCTGCAGCTACAACAACAGCAACAAGTACTACTACCATTACCACTACCATTACCACTACCATTACCACTACCATTACTACTACCATTGCTACTACCATTACCACTACCATTACCACTACCATTGCTACTACCATTACTACTACCATTACCACTACCATTACCACTACCATTACTACTACCATTACTACTACCATTACTACTACCATTACCACTACCATTACCACTACCATTACTACTACCATTACCACTACCATTACCACTACCATTACCACTACCATTACCACTACCATTACTACTACCATTGCTACTACCATTACCACTACCATTACCACTACCATTACTACTACCATTACCACTACCATTACTACTACCATTACCACTACCATTACCACTACCATTACTACTACCATTACCACTACCATTACCACTACCATTACCACTACCATTGCTACTACCATTACCACTACCATTACCACTACCATTACCACTACCATTACTACTACCATTACCACTACCATTACCACTACCATTACTACTACCATTACTACTACCATTACCACTACCATTACTACTACCATTACCACTACCATTACCACTACCATTACCACTACCATTACTACTACCATTACCACTACCATTACTACTACCATTACCACTACCATTACTACTACCATTACTACTACCATTACCACTACCATTACCACTACCATTACCAATAATAGAGTACATTTATATGGTGCTTTATCTGATTATAGCTCTGCTTTACTGTCAGGGAGGGAGGAACGTACCGGTGCTTGGTATGGCATTTACCTTCTGATATTTTAGATTTATCTTACATTTACCTTCTGATTATAGCTCTGCTTTACTGTCAGGGAGGGAGGAACGTACCGGTGCTTGGTATGGCATTTACCTTCTGATATTTTAGATTTATCTTACATTTACCTTCTGATTATAGCTCTGCTTTACTGTCAGGGAGGGAGGAACGTACCGGTGCTTGGTATGGCATTTACCTTCTGATATTTTAGATTTATCTTACATTTACCTTCTGATTATAGCTCTGCTTTACTGTCAGGGAGGGAGGAACGTACCGGTGCTTGGTATGGCATTTACCTTCTGATATTTTAGATTTATCTTACATTTACCTTCTGATTATAGCTCTGCTTTACTGTCAGGGAGGGAGGAACGTACCGGTGCTTGGTATGGCATTTACCTTCTGATATTTTAGATTTATCTTACATTTACCTTCTGATTATAGCTCTGCTTTACTGTCAGGGAGGGAGGAACGTACCGGTGCTTGGTATGGCATTTACCTTCTGATATTTTAGATTTATCTTACATTTACCTTCTGATTATAGCTCTGCTTTACTGTCAGGGAGGGAGGAACGTACCGGTGCTTGGTATGGCATTTACCTTCTGATATTTTAGATTTATCTTACATTTACCTTCTGATTATAGCTCTGCTTTACTGTCAGGGAGGGAGGAACGTACCGGTGCTTGGTATGGCATTTACCTTCTGATATTTTAGATTTACCTTACATTTTGGCAAAAGCTTTTTATTCAGACGAAGTCACACTGTATGCAGTTTACACTATCCAGTTCTGAGGCTGGCTATTTTAATGAAGCAATGTAGGTGAAGCTCCTTGGTGAAGAGTGCAATTGCAGTGCCTGAGAATTGAGCCTACAGCCTCTGAGTTACAGCCACTGTGTGCCCTTATCCCCCCCCCCCCCCCCCCCTCCGCAGTCAGGCTTCACAAAGATTCATATGAAGTGTCTTCCTCAAACTCATGTCCCTGCTAGCTCCACCTGTGAGCTGAGGTATGAGAGGACGAGGCAGCTGAAATCACAACATGGAGGACAGTCTGTGCTGATTGGAGAGGTTCCAACAACAATGAGGGCTGTGTGTGATTTTTCATCTTACTGTACGAGCAAAAACAAAACAACAACAACTTACTGGAAAAAGAATGAGTACCCAAAAGAAGAGAGAAAACAAAACAAAGACAACATACCATACGTAGCATGGACAGAGACAAGCATACTCATGCTCAAAGACATCTTCAGTTACCACAGCGATAACCGTATTTCATCCACAGCAGAGCTCCAGAGTCCTCTGTTCTCCTCTCTGAGACCATGCATCCAGGCCATTGGTGCTTCTAAATGGATGTTTTCCCAAAAAACATGAGTGCCCCCTGCTGACAGGGCAGTGGGAATGACAATGAACATGCCTGGACATTCTAAACTAGGAGAAAAAGGGGACAGAAATAAAAAGAAAAACACAAGAAGTGAACACATTTTTTGTTTCAGATTTCTCTGCGCAGATTCTCTGTCCTAATCGCATACTATCTCTAGAGAGATATTATTTATGACTAAAACCCTTCTATTCTTATGATCATTATTTGACATATTTATGCCTTTCATATGGAGAAAGAATGCCTGGCTTATACAATCAACACAATCCATCAAAGCCCTGCCAGAGAGTTGAACCTGCAGTCTGACCTGTCATGAGCCCCATTCCTTACCCACTACACACATTACTGGTGATAAGGTTTGTACTCATGACCATTTTCATAACTAATACACATTCATTAATTTACTCTGAGGGCTGGAAACCGCAGTATAAGTTATGGTGGAGGTTAATGAATGGAGCCGGCAGTTGTATTATTCTACAGTAAATGCCACGGCTATAGACTTTAAGTCACCGTTCATTAAGTTCCCCGGTCCGTGTGCTTTCAGCGGAGCTACAGGCGTGTTTTACTAACGCGAGTGTTTTACTAACACGCATGCTTTACGGCGTCTACAGGCCATGACAGATGACAGCTGACACTGTTCGCTCGTTGCCTGTTGACAGCCACCTTAAATTGGGGGGGGGGGGGGGTGAAGTGCAAATGTGACACCTGCTTTTGGGGCCCAGAACCTTGAATTTGGGCCACTAAATGACGGTTGTCAAACAGCAAACAGGTGTCTGTCTCAGGTCAGAATGACAATATGGCCCTCTTCAGGGGTATGACTGTATGGAGGGCCGGGGGACTGAGTGCACTGCGCACCCACATACAGAATCTCCCTAAAAAACACACACATGCACACACACACACAAACACACAAACGTGCATTTGTGTGCACGATGTGATAGAAACTCACAAAGCAGGATCTTAACACACACACACACACACACACACACATGCATGTACATGTAATGGCGAGTTTATTTGTGGGCCGAATGGCCTGTTCTCATCATAATATGTTCTTATGTTCTCATGTTCTTAAACTATCTAAATGTAGGGTTACACTGTGTCTTATCAAAAAAAACAGTCCATCCATGTCGACATAAGAATGTCTGATGTTTGATGAATTTCTGAAGACTTCAGTCCCTTAACTTTGGCATAAGTTTGGCATCCTCGCTCATGAACGCATGCGTTCCTCGCTGTCACTGTTATTGTTATTGCTATTGTCGGCGTTGTTCTTGTCATTGCTCTTGTTGTTTTCAGATTTGGCAAACTTTTCAATGGCACTCTTGTTTCCATTGCATTCTGTACAAAGAGGTTTATGCACAAGACGTGGATGGCCCAGTTATAAACTGGAGCTCCGTGTGGCGCCCGGGGAAAATAAAAATAAACGTGTTGCTTGCTCTCCGAGAGCCTCTGACGAACATCGGCTCCTCCTTATAAGGAACGTTGGATGGAAAGCGATCGGCAACAGGGGGGATGGGGGGGGAGGGTACAGCATCCTTCTGCCGCTAGCTGTGAGTCAACGCCGCGCTCGATATGGCGATCTGTGTCAGATGAGCGAGGAACTTCTGTGGAACACGTCAAGAGCCATTCGGTGAGGCGCCTCAGCCGCCAGCAGACCAGCCCTGGACATCTGACCACTCCAAATCACACAGGATGAATGAGAAACATGAATGGCATCCAAAACTATTCATTTTTTATTTCTCATTGTTTGAATGACTTTTCAAAGAAAAAACAACTTTTTTTTCTCGCATGAAATTACATTGCATTTCATGCAAGAGCTAAAGTATCGATCTTAAATGCAATTATGCAGAAAGTGCATGGTATGGCTGTAAGCATTCCACAAAGTGTGATGTCATAATGTAACAGGCACATTTACAATTTTACAGGTAGCCTCATTGGTGCAGAATGCACTTGTGGTTATACAGTGTAATACAGCCCTGTAAATACTCTCTGGTTTGTGTGGTCAAATCCGCCATTTGTTCACTGATTTAAACCAACACATATGAGTAATGAATCAAATATGCATTACTAGTCAACGCATTCAATACTCTGTACGTAACAGATTGTTCCAAAAGGTACATTTCTACAGCCATATATTTCCGTCTCTTGCTTCTTGCTCTTGCATGAAGGAATTAATTATTACTTCATCCAAACTGAAACTGAACTGAAGTTCCCTTATTGCTTTTGGATGAATGGATTCATACTGATACCCAATGGGCAATACCCAATAGCACCCAATAACTTCTTAATCTCTCCAAACAAATGAGGTCATTCCTCCAGAAACGACAGCGAGAAAGTTTCCACAAAGCACTCAAAGTCAAGCCCAACAGACGTCATGCCTCCCACTGTTCTTGTTGAGTGTCTCGTATCGTCTTCCGTGTTACGGCCACACATTAACGCTGTAAGGAGATAACAATAATATGTCTCTGCTTGAAAAAAAAAAGTGTGTCGTTCCTCCATGCCGTGCCGCATATTTATTTATGAACTCGGTAGTTATATAATCCTTTCTCGCTCTGCTGGAAAATGTTGGCAGACTCTCCCCTCTCTGCTAAATCCCACTGTGCCTGAAAGTGAACACAGACTGTTTTCTCCAGGGAAAAGGCATTCTGTGGGAATACCATAACCTTCTCCCTTCGTCCGCATGGGTCAGCACGGTGGGGAACCTTTCGTTCTGAACAAGTAAATTACCACCCATTAAACCCTGAAGCAATTGTTATCCTGAAAATATAAGGAGAAATATTCATTTTCGTTTCATCTACCACCTGCTGTGTCATTTTGGGCACATTTTGCAATACCTTAACATTGAGTTTAAGAGTTTAGGAGTTTACCTTTAGGGAATAATGAATTTTGAAGCCTTGTGGCTCACAATGATGATTTTACGTAGCCTGAGAGTTGAGGCTTAAAGAGCTTAAAAGTCAGTGTTTGAAAGTGGGATGGAACTAATACAAGTCCTGACTGATGCACCTCACTTTATTTTGGTGTGCCTTCTGTCCCACACTGACTGAATCTAACGTGAGCCAGGACGGACATGGAACAACGGCTGTTCAATCACTGCATTACCCCAGGTGATGGGGTATGATTCAACAGCACCCCCTGGGTGGCCAACTGGGTAACTGCAGCCTGTCTACATGAGCTACATCAACCACACCAGAGAATTGTGGGTAGCCCTGTTCTGCAGCTATGGTGGCTTGAATGGTAGATTTTAGAGACAGGCCACATCTCCAGTGTCAGACAAGGACAACGTAGTGATATAATTTGTACAGAGTCACGATTTGGCTGCGCAGTGGTCAGGGAGAGAAACAAAGAACAGTGTGTAAAACCTCATAATTTACATTTTGCATAATTTACACGTCCCATAATTTACATTTTGAAAAATAACCGTAATATATATTATGAGTTAAACATTGCAGTGTGAGGTCTGGAAGAGGACACATTGGTTCTTTGCCTGTGAATTATGATTTTTCTAAAATAATAATGAGAGGTGGAATAGTGGAAGCCTGAGGCCTGTAATTTTAAATTTAACTGTAAAACTGTGTCACTATGGTAACATCTGTAGAGTGTGTGCACATGAGGTTTGCTTGAGCTTTCTTACATTCTTTCTTTGCATAGTGATGGGAAAGACCTGAATTTTTTTACCTAAATTAAGCCACAACTCTCAGCGCTAGTTACATGTAGTCATAATGATTTTTAGACAAATTGAATAATAAAAGTATAAAATAATCATCTAACTTTGGTCTTTATGATCACCCAGCCGTTGTACATCATGGTGAACATATCATGGGTGTCCAAGCAAGGAGAAATAAGAACTGCTCAGCATAATTCAGTCTGGTTCATTCAAAATGCATCAAAGCTCCACATCAGGAATAAAATTAATACAAAAATTGAAAAAGAAAATGGTGTTTTACAGTTCCAAGTCTGCTGTCATTAACCATCATGATAATTATATTTAATTGGCCGGTTTATGTTTCTGCCAAAAAACGTCGTTATTTTCTGAGCCTGGGAGAGAGTGATACTAATGCGCACTCAGGCAGTCGATATTAATTACTGCTATGTTAATTTTTTAAAAGCCATTTAGTGTTTCAGTCTTTCGGCTCGTGAGGTGCTGCATTTTTGTTTGGTTGTGTTTTTGTCTGAACTTGAAAATATGTTATTATAACCTGTCTGGCTTTGCCTGCCACTATCAAAACATTTTATTTTATTTATATGAAAAGCTGAAAACGTAAAGTTTTTGCCATGCATGACAATGTTATGTTCGCATAGTGTTCCTGTGGAGTCTTGGCTCTTCGATGCTGTGATACTTTGTCCATTGTCACTGATCTGGGACCAGTTAATCCCCAACAGCTCCCTAACTAATTATCATCATGTAGCGATAACAGACACTGCACTAGGGTCGGTGTTTAGGGTCAATACCTTTTTTTTGCCATCAGTATGTATGATACAGGAAGTGAAATGAACCAGGGAGCCAATCCAAGCACAGATGGGCAATGACTTTGACCAATGGCAGCCATGAGGTCACGGCTCACATGGGTGACCAAGTGGACATAAACAGGAAGTGGAAGTGGCAAAGGTCATGTTGGGGTCATTGAGAGTGAGAGGAAATGAGGAAAGAGGAGGAGGGGCTTTGCCTTTTCCCTCGGCAAATGATTGAGTGACACTAATCATGACATAAAGACGAGATCAGTATCCAGACCGAGGATCATTCATCATTACAGCATCTTGTTTGCATGAAATTAATTAAAACTGGCCACAGCGAACCGACAAGCTGTTACACCTGTGCCAAATTCTGTCATAATCTCACAGCCACAAGGTGTCATGGTCTATTTTCATAGCGGGTGCTAAATATTTTTTCATTTCATTTTTTAACTATGCTTAAAAGGTACAGAGGACAGGTTCAGGGCCAACTGAGACAGTCTGATTTTTAACTTCGATTAGGACAATGAAAGAAAAATGGCAGAAAAAAACAATCTGCATATACTGGACTACTATAATAAAATAATAATAATAATAATAATAATAAGCAAAGATCTGCACCAGCAAAGACACATTTTAAAGGGTTGTTCTCAGAGAGCATGTGAGTCAGCCCAGAATGGTCTCAGTGATGTTGTTAACACATAAGTTCACATGTAGACGTTTTCACATTTGAGCCGCACCGATGCGACAGAGCCAGTGTCAGAAAAGAAAAACTATATTCATGAAAAAAAAAGGGGGTTTAATGAATGCAGAGACTTTAATTTTAAGATTTTAACGGAATACTGAGCTCAACAACAACATATGGGCAGTCCAAGGGCAACCCCAAAGCACACAGCATTCTGGGAAAACAAATTTCGTGTTTAATTATAAAATCCAGTCCATCATCAAAAAAAAAAAAAAAAAAAACAAAAAAAAAAAAAACTGCTCACTCCAATATAATCAACTCGCACTATCACTTCCAATTTTAATCTCGGCGAGCCTCTGGAAACACAATGTTAATCAATTACTGTAGAGTCCCATCAAGGTCAGAGGAAAAGAGGAGGAGGGAGGGGGGATGGATCTCAGAAATAAAATTGTGTTCTGCAAGAAGTCAAAGCTCACTCTTAGGCCAAGACATGGCGAGAGAGTTAATTTGACCATTTCTCTTCCCTCTCTCTTTTTTTTTTTTTCAAAATGAAGGACAGAAGAAAAGCAATGAGATGCACACACTGTTGATGCTCAGTAGATAATTGATTCCCTTGACCTTTGACCCAAGAATGTTACACAAAATAAATGATACATATTAAAAAATTGTGCTTTAACCTTGTTTAAACTTCTAAAATAAATTAAACTTTATGTATTACACTTTGCCAGTGCTTCACTTAAACAACGTTTTTTTTCTGTCATAAATTAACTTAGGTGACAGATGAACTTCTTCACTGCTTAATTAACATTCCTTTAGATGTCCAATTATCTTTTTTATTATTGTGTGACTATTAATCAGTCTCAAAGGACGGTTGCCTGTCTGATTTGTTATATGAATTAAATACATAAAAGAAGACAGTACAATACTTGAAGTAAATGTATTGCTTTCTGCTTTTACCATTTTGGTTCGAGGCAGCAGAGTCCAGGTTCCAGATAGCGTTTAATCAGCTGAAGAGGTAGACAGCTGAGGAAGAACAATTTCTGCTTACTTCCTGCAGTCTGAGCGACATCTCTGCCAGGGCTGTGGAGAGACAGGATGAGTATGCCAGATTTTAAACTGAAATCTGAAACAACATTTCTGACACGCACACACACACACTCACACACACGCACAAACACACACACACATATATACATGCACCTATACACACACACTCACACACACTCACAAACACACACACACATACATACATGCACCCACACACACGCACACTCACAAACATACATACATGCACCCACACACACACACACACACTCACGCACTTACATACACACGCCCTACAGTCATTTTACTGTGTTTCTATGAGAATAAACTTGCACTTGAACCTGAGAAAACACATTATAAAATCTAATTAATTAACAGATGAGAATTTTGGTATGTGTAAATATGGATATTGGTGTCTGCTACACAAACAGATTATGGAGTAATTAATATTGAACTTTGCAAGGTAGTTTGTGCTGATATTTTGTGAAAACTGTTCCCAGTGAGTTATATCTTCTTTTTTATTAATCAGATAATAATTAAAATGCTGGATGTACACTCAGCCCATGGAGGAAGAGTGGAGGAAGAGATGTGGACCAATGATGTCAGGGCATGTCATGTTCACGAACCCCAAAGTGGGTGGGGCTACAATGAGCAGTCTGTCATTAACTTGTCTGACCCAATCAAAAGCAGTCCACTCATAAACTCCGCTGAAGGCTCAGATCTGTGTGTGGGTCCGATTGCACGTGCTGTTTGAGACCACGCTACTGAAATGGATGGATGATATAACCCTCAGAAGAGGCCAAGTCACAGGAAAACGCTATCTTGCTGCACTCCGCCACATGCCCTCAATACCCACAAACCTCCAGAGCGTGGCTTGACCCCGGCCCACGGCCAGAAGAAAAAAGTCCCAGAAAAAAAAAAGCTGATTCTTTCAAATTCCTCTCTAATCCCTCAAAATATTCTAACGGACCTTAAAATCCCTGAATATGTTTTTTTATATATGTATATGAAATATCATTTATTTTCCTTTAAAGCCTTTTTGACCCATTTTCATCTGTGGGGGTGGGAATTGGGGGCAGGGGGGGAGGGCGGTAGGGACGGGGGGGGGGGGGGGGGCAGTAATTTCTTCTAGAACTATTTTCAGAGTCTTACATAAAAGGCAATTGAGGAGGTTAAAAACATGATGTCAGCACAACTGGATTTATCTCTGTGTGCCATGGTGTATTTCAGTCAAAGAGGGGCAAAGGAACCATTAAACAAGGTTGTGTGTGTGTGTGTGCATGTGTGTGTGTGTGTGTGTGTGTGTGTGTCGTGGTGGGGGGGCGGTAGGAAAAGGGGGGTGTCAGGGCTTGCAGTTTGGCGAGCTCACCTGGAAATAAAAAAGAAACCAGCAGGTTGTTTCTTTTTAAGCTCACAGCTGCTTCAGGGTTTGTCTGAAACTTTCAAACATTTTTTTTCTACTTTCTCTGAGACTGTAAGATTGTGACCTACAGCTGTGTACCAGTGCCCAGACACAGTATAAAGTAAAACATTCAATAAATGGCAGTAGGGTTTAAATACCACTGAACGCAAGAGGCCTTTACCTTGATCTGTGTGTGTGTGTGTGTGTGTGTCTATATATATATATACAGTGCAGTACAGCTATTTAACTAATGCATCAACCAAGGCAAGTTATTAGACTAAGCAGGGCCCAGTCACTCGGGGAGCAGTGTGTGGTTAAGGGCCTTGCCCAGGGGTCAAATAGCTGCATTGATCTTACTGTGTCTAGACTGGGGTTTAAACAACCAATCAGGTTCCCAATTAAACACCTTTGCTAGGCTACCAAAAGTCTTGGCCCTGACTTATACATCTATATGCTGTGCAGTAGATCTGTGCTCTGGTCTCTTCTTGTAACTGTAGGCAGTGTCCCTATTGGTGTGTCTATGCTCTTGGCTGTAGGTCTACACCCTGTAGTGTTTGTAGTGATGTGAATGGCACAAAGCACCAGATAAATCACCAAGGTGGAAATCAAGGAAACGGTCCTTGCACTTTGTTGTAGGAATTTTTTTATTTTTTTTTTAGTAATTGTTTGGCGAGTTCGTTTCGTTGATCAATAAACTCAAACCAAACGATGAATGGAAAAGGAAGGGAAATCCCCGCATCAAGCACGCATGCTAAGTGCTAGTTGCTAGGTGTGAGGTGCGAGGAGGTTTGGATCCCCTTATCCCAAACCCGAACTTGAGCTCGCCTCTGTCCCTGGTCCACGCGAACACCCCGACCCCACCCTTCCAGCTGGCGGACAGTCACGGTTTTAATCAAATCAACCTGACGGGGGTAAGAGTGCTTATCCTCGCTCCCTCCTCTCAGACAGCACCCGTAAATATTGATTACGGGTTAAAGGCAATTAAAATAATGGAGAGAGGGGAGGCGGCTGCGCGCGGGCGCTGCCAAAGTGTTCTTGGCACGGCGGACACTTTGCCTCCAAGACTCGGCCGCGGGCGAACAAAGACACTGATTTAATGAGCGGCCCGGCCTTACAGGAAAATGCATTTAATGCGCCACTCTCAAATAATATGGATTCCGCGGCGAGGGAGGGGGGCCGCCACGAGCCGCACACCAGAGGCTCATGGGACGGGAGCTTTAAGGGGGGGGGGTGTGGATGGAAGCAAAGTGAATCTTTAAGACAAACCCTCCCTGGACATTAAAAGTCAGAGGCCTGTTATAAATGAGCGGAGCGTAGCATTTTAATTCACAGCTTATTCATTTTGATTACCCGTTTGCTGCTTTTTTTTGATGTAAAGAAAAAAAAAAGGAGTAATTGGTAGATGGTATCTGGGAGGGCAGTCTAGCATACACATGTTGACTTGTAAGGGCTTCTTTAATATGTCTTTTATGGCCGATATGTCGGTATAACGTAAGTTAAAGTGAAAGGAGTAAGAAGGGCGTAAATGAATATTGCTGTGTAAGAGGCCTAGCGGTAGAAGTCCTATTTGTTCTTTCTTCCCAAACTCAGTCTGTCAAGTTCCACAAACACCGAAATTAATTTTTCAAATGGTGTTTGTGATGAAAGAAGAAACTCTTGCATTTTGTTCATATTTAAGGACACCAGCTGATTGAATACTGTCTTAATCGTCAAATGCATTTCAAGCGTTTGTTTTTTTCTTCACTGGCACAATTTGGCAAGGACAAGCAGTCATGACAGTGAACTTGCCAAACTTCTCTTGCAGAGGCAAAGCATAGCACTCCTATTCAGTGATAAATATGTTATGGACAAAAGCCGATTGAATACCAACCTAAGCGCGGTTGATTGGGCCCTGCATAGTCAAAGCAATTCAGCATTGACCAATCAGAAAGCAGAACTAGAGCCAGTTTCATACATAACATACATTAGAGGGGCATGCCGGGGGTGGCTGTTGGTGTTTGTTTGATTGTGGGTGGGAGAGCAGGAGGAGAGTGAAGAGATAAAGCTGGGGGCGACGGTAGGAAGCAGTGTGTGTGTGGGGAATGACATGAGCAATCCCCCCCCCCCCCCCCACGGACACACCCCTGAGGGCCAGCGTACCGATCGACCCCTATCAGCCATCAGCGTCTCTGTGTGCCCTCGCTGACTGTGGCTCTGCCCGGGCTGCGCCGATCGTTTACTCATGTCTGAGGCCAGGCACTGAGAAAGAGAGAGGGAGAGGGAGAGGGAGGGAAATAGGGAAAGAGTGAGGGAGAGAATGAGTGGGAGAGGGAGGGAAAGAGGGGAGGAGGGAGGGAGGGAAGGAGAGAGGGAGGGAGAGAATGAGTGGGAGAGGGAGAGGAAGAGAGGAGGAGGGAGGGAAAGAATGTGTGAGAGAGGGAGAGAGAGAGGAGGAAGAGGAGAGGAGGAGAGGGAGAGAAAGAGGGGGAGGGAGAGAGGGAGGGAGAAAAAGAGGGAACAAGGGAGAAAGGGAGAGAAGGAGGGAAGGAGAGATAGAGAAAGACAGAGTCAGCAAGACGCAGAGAGAGATAGAGAGAGAGCAGTGGGAGGTTAAAAGTGAAAAGTGTAAAGTCTCTCCTTTTGTTACACTTTATCAGATTTAGATACGCCTTATTGGCATAACGATTCATTATGTCATATAGCCCAGGCAAATAATTTGTCAAAAATGGAAGAGATTGCAAAAACAATGGCACAGCCAAGTGAGACAGTAATGGAGAGACAGAGATGGAAAGATGGAATGAGATAAGCAGGCTAAAGAAAAGAAAAGTGAAAGAGAGAGAGGGAGAGAGAGAGAGAGAGATACATTACAGACTAGCAATGGAAGACCAGACTGAGTGTGTTGTTATCCAGTTCTGTAGCACTGCTGCTGCACATCAATGTAGATTCATAACTAATGTGTTTTCATAATGTGTATGTAATACAACACTATGCGACTGATGGGTGAGGAATGGGAGGAGCATTATATACCCATTCAGTCACTCAAAGATCTGAGCCAATCACTACGCTCTGCTGTGGGGCTCCAGAGGGTCTCCTGCAGTGGTCTAGGCAGCCTTCACTCTGCAGTGCTCCGCTGGATCGGGGGAAATCAGTCAAACGGAGTCTGCCATGGACATAATTGGCTCCGTTGTATAATGTGAAGGGAACCCGGGCCTGTATGTCTGACCCGGGGCTTTATGTCTGACCCGGGCCTGTATGTCTGACCTGGGCCTGTATGACTGACCCGGGCCTGTATGTCTGACCTGGGCCTGTATGTCTGACCCGGGCCTTTATGTCTGACCCGGGCCTGTATGTCTGACCCGGGCCTTTATGTCTGACCCGGGCCTTTATGTCTGACCCGGGCCTGTATGTCTGACCCGGGCCTTTATGTCTGACCCGGGCCTTTATGTCTGACCCGGGCCTGTATGTCTGACCCGGGCCTTTATGTCTGACCCGGGCCTGTATGTCTGACCCGGGCCTGTATGTCTGAAGTTGCACCCTACAGTGAGGCACTTAAACAACCTGAACTGCCTCAGTAAGATATCCAGCTGTATAAATGAATTGCATGTTAAAAAAAAAAAAAGAAGACAGAAGGCAATGTGAGCTGATCGAGGTAAGAGTGGCTGAAACACAAATAAATTTGTACATTTAGATAAGACGAAATGAATCACAGCAGCTGACAATGAAGGAGTCAGCGCTGAGGTCCAGAGTAACAGCTGAATACAGACTGCTTCCACACAAACCCATCTTCAGGGCAAAATCTGGCTAAAACAGCTCAGATTTAATTCCAGATGTAAGCAACATCTTGTGAAAAGAGAGATTCTTTATGTAATGAAAATACAAAGGTACAGATTTGGGATGAGATTTTCAATGTCACCTCAACATATTGAGACACATAAACCACGAGCCCTTTGATTATTTTATCAGAATAAGGAAATAAGGAAAGGAGGAAGAATGGGAATGAGGAAAGAAGGGATGAGTCAGATGAGTAAATAAATGAATAAACGGAAGCATTGATTAAACCGTGGTTTAACATAAGACAGTTTGTACGTGTCGATGACACTCCATGTTCACTTAGTGTCAGTTCACCCTCTGATGCATGCACAAACACGCACACACACACACACACACACCCAAGAACACTGGGCGTTTTTCAGATGCAGACAGGGGAAAAAATGTCTCACAACATTCATTAAGCATTCAGGATGAGATTGTGGGAATAGCTGTCATGCTAATTACTTGCGATGCAGAATTTGCACAATATGTGCGTATGCATTTCTTTACAATGCATTAACCGCATATTTTAAATGTTCAGGGGAATCTTGCAGAGTTGTAGGTTTAAACTGCCGCCAATTGCCAAGATCGCATTTTAATTCGTATCCAGACGTTTTACTGTGGTCATTTCACCCACCAGTGACCATCCTGTAATACTGAGCATGCTGATGGGACATTTCCCATGATGCTTTTCAGCACAGCCCTGCCTCACGTACACACGCTCACAACCATACACATACACACACTTACACTTATGCAAATACTTACACACTAACACTCATACACATGCAATCACACACACACACTTACACTCACGCACATATACTCACATTTACACTCACATTCATACACACACACACACACACATAGATACACTCACTCACTTACACTCATACACATACACACACACACACACACAGTTACAGCCACATTTACATTCAAACACACAAGCACACTTACAATCATGCACATACACACACATTTATGCTAACACTTATACACTCACATGCATACACACACATTTGCACTCATACATACATGCACACACATAGACTCACGCACGCACACACACACACATACACACATAAGTGCAGACACATACGTAAATTACTGTGTGTGCACATGTGTTAGACCCGGGGCACAGAGATATCTGAAATATTTGAACCCTTATGACAATTAGGGTGTGTCTGTGCCTGGATTAAACCAGGATATTACACCTCACATTCCTGCAGAAGACAGAGAAACGCCTAAAATTCCTGAGGGTCGCTCAGTCCATTTTAAAGAAAACATCTTTTTTTCCACCAACATTCAGAGCAAAATTCCCCTTTCATATTACTGTATGTGTTGGACAACGCTGGTATTTTTTTTTATTAGCGCTTTCGATTTTTACTGGCAGATAAAGAGTTAGTATTTCACATATATATTTCATTCCAGATTGTGTGTGTATGCGTGTGCTGGGGGCTGGGGGTCTTGAACAAACACCGGAGGAAATTGTATCAGTTAGGATTTCCGACAAGACGTCTGAATGCCAACAAAAACTATTAGAGGCAAAAGGATGGAGGTTTCAATGGATTCCACATGCCTCTGCCCAGAGAGAACAACAGCGGGAAATGCCATTCAGTGAACACGATTCTTGTCTGTCTAAAGCTTTGCTCTGGTTGTTATGTCTGAGGACTTTAACCTGAAACACCTGTAGGAAAGAAGCCCTGTAGAGCGATGGCGGCGCGGAGGCAGGTGTGGCCTCTGAGCCGTGTGGGGAGCGAAAGGGAAAATGCAACAAAAGCATTTGCTTTTACATACTACAATCAAAATAATCAATTCCAAAAGGCATGTTTGGGTGTCTCCAGTAAAATATAACATATTCAAAGGAACTCTTGCTGTAATGTAAATGTCTGTTTTAATTGAATTGCATCTACCCCTCAAGAGACCAGGAGACAGAAGTCTTTAGCACACGTTTAAAATTTGCGCACGTTTATTTTCAGTCACATGATCTGTGATTGTCTGTGAAACTGCCTCAACCAATCACATGCTCTCTTTGTCTTCTTCCGCCAGCAAAATATGTTTTGCGCATGCAAAAGAATCTTTTGTAAATTAGGCCCTAAGTGTGTTTGATTGAATCTAGCCAAATACCGTTATTCTACTAGAAAGGAGAGCCAAAGCATGAAGTCTTTTTCAGCTTCCAACAGGCTCCATGTATGTTCATGCAATTCCTTTCCTTAAGCATTTGTAATGACAGAAGAATAAAGGACCCTGTGGAGAAGGGATTCACACTGAAGCAGGGGGGCTGTTTGTGTTCCCATAACGGCAGAAGCTGGGTCCAGATCCGGGGACCGTTTTTGACCACAGTCTGATCTCCTACACTTGGTTCAGGGGTAATGTCCTGGGCCAAGCCATTGCTTTCACAGGCACATCCCAATTTATCCTGGCTGCTTCTGTAGGATTTATTTACAGACAGCACTGAATGTGTTTGGAGGGAGGTTATTGTGATGTGGCGAGTTGTATATCTGTACAGACATTTGATCTTGGCCTTGGAGTCCAAGGGGGCAGCGTCATGCCTCACTATTCTGAGTGAGGTAAACCCCCACTGGACCACTGGAAGTGAAGGAAAAACGCAGAAGAAAGGGAAGTAGACATGAAGGTGGAGATGGGGAGGGGGAGGGATGCTGGAAGCAGAGATGGTGATGGGAGAGAAGGTATGCGGCAATTTAATACCTACGTGGATGACCGGATTGGACTGATAGAGGTATTTGAGTGACCTGCACAAAGACAAACGGTGACTGAATAGTGGAGCATAAACGCAGTTCCAGTCTCATGTCAGTGCCGTCTGACTGGTTCATGATTGCATGGTATCACATCGACAAGAACAAGAAAATAACACAGTCCTAGATAGGCCTAGATAAAAAAAAAAAACTTAATATGTCGCAAATAAAACGGAAGGGACCGCATGCCTTTACAAGGCCGGGATCCTTCATGGATCTGCATCAGATATATTGAGTTGTAAAATCCCGGCCTTATCCAAATGCTCCATTTTTCAAAGGCAATTTTCCGATGCTGCATGTCCTTTTTTGAGCGTGTTTTTTGGGCTTACACCAGTAGCAACAGATGGCTGCACTGAATACCTTGTGATGGTGACGATAGTGTCTTTAAGTGGGAGGAAAGAGAGGGCGTGTTTTTTTTCTCTCTCTCTCTCTTTTTGGCAGATGTATGCTCTTGACTTTCTGCTCAGCTCTCGGTAAATGCCAGTGCAGCAGGCTAGCAGCATGGTAATGGTTTAGGGCGTCAAAGTTCCCCTGGTACAGAGTCACAGCCTGTTGGGCTCAGCGTGTGGCCGACCTTCAAAAACGCGCCACGGCGGAGTCCAGAGATGTCATCGAACGTATACATGCTTCAGAAGGTGACATCACTTGGGTCGCCAAGTTTGCTGTTGCCTGAAAACACACGACGGCAGAATCTGTGCTGTTGAGCGAATGGATGGAGTGCATTTTAAGGATATTGTGTGTGTGTGTGTGTGTGTGTGTATGTGCTGATAATAGTTGTTGGGTGGGAGAGTTATCATATCATTTAATGCAGTTTTGGGAGTACAGTTTTAATGAGATTGTTGGAGTGCAAATCAAATTTGTAGGTTTTTCACCAAAGTACAGAAATAGAGGAGAAACAGAGGCTGTTCCATTCAGGACATACCTGTCATGAGTTGCTGGGTATGGAGGATGTTAAAAAAAAGCATACAAAAATACATGAGAAGCCGTTATCACATATGGAAGCCTGTAGTCTAGTGGCTAAAGTACATGACTGGGACCCCTAAGGTTAGTGGTTTAAGCCCCAGTCTAGCCACAGCAAGAACACCCTAAGCGAGGCCCTCAACCCCATATTGCTCCCAAGGGGGACTGGCCCCTGCCTAGCTTCAGCAACTGTAAGTCACTTTGGATGAAAGTAATGTAACATATGAAATGCATGCATGGGAATGCTCATTTCGGACACATGTAATTGAAAACTCATTCATCATGTTGGTTTGAGATGACCGGCAGTCTGGTGGTGGCAGTGCGTGTAACTGTGTGAGAACAGATTGCAGAGCGATGCGGAGAGGACTGATGTCATTGCTCCCACTGGAAGTTGGATGCTGGTTCGGACAGATCATGCTGGCACAGAGGAGTGGGTCTCAGTGATGACTGAGAATTTTTTCCACTAAATTAAACCAGCGCTAATAAATTTCTAAGGGCTTTTGCCGAACATGGTTTCCAGTTTCATGTCTTAACTGCCTACATGTTTGGGAGTGTGTGTGCGTAGGTGTGAGTGTGTGTGTGTGTGTGTGTGTGTGCCCATGTGTGTATCTGTGCATGTGTGCATGTGGGTATGTATGCTATGTGCGTATGTGAATGTGTGCCTGTATGTGTGTGTGTGTGTGTGTGTGTATGCCCATGTGTGTATCTGTGCATGTGAATGTGTGCATGTGGGTATGTATGCTATGTGCGTATGTGAATGTGTGCCTGTATGTGTGTGTGTGTGTGCATGTGTATGCCCATGTGTGTATCTGTGCATGTGAATGCGTGCATGTGGGTATGTATGCTATGTGCGTATGTGAATGTGTGCCTGTATGTGTGTGTGTGAGTGTGTGTGTGTGTGTGCGTGTGTGTGCCCATGTGTGTATCTGTGCATGTGAATGTGTGCATGTGGGTATGTATGCTATGTGTGTATGTAAATGTGTGCCTGTATGTGTGTGTGTGTGTGTGTGTGTGTGTGTGTGTGTGTGTATGTGTGTGTGTGTGTGTGTGTGTGTGTGTGTGTGTGTGTGTGTGAAAGCATATATACATAATCAAGTGTGGGAGCATAATGTGATTACGTGCAGCTGTGTATCTGTTGTGCGTGTTGTGTTGTGTGAGAGACTGTATGCGCAAGCCTGAGCTGTGTGTGTGTGTGTGAGAGAGAGAGTGCGTGTATGAGTGTGTGAGCATGTGTGAGAACCTCTCCAGCAGGGCTTCTGGATTACCTCATTATCCTTTCCCGCCAGAACTCCCTGCAATCTGATTGGTGCAGGCAGATTTCTGATAATGGGTTTGGCCGGCCCGTGCGGGTTTTATCATCGCAGGCACAAACGCCATTGCGGGATCCTACAGAAGAACAAACCGACCGCTTGGCTCACAATCAAAGCGCCTCCTCAGAAGTTGGGCAGAGTTACACCGCAGTGACCACGGAGGGAGACATTAGCTAGGCTCGCTGCTGAGAGGCTGGAGAGCGAAGGCTAGCCCATCTATAACCGCGCTCTGGTGCTGAGCCGTGAAAGCATGCCCATGGACAGCCAGCTTAGCTTAGCGCCTCTCTATGTTTCCCCTGCGGCCGCAGCCCCTGGAAACGCTTAAAAATCCCATAATCCTGTTACCCGGCGAGGATTCCCTTCGGGGCGTTTGAGGAAAAATCAAGCGAGACGTTCCTTACCTGGGGGGGGGGGGGGGGGGGCTGAATCAATGCAGCCCCCAGGTGTACAGCGTCGTGTCCTTACCTGCCCCCCTTATAGGCGGGCATGACTACGGGGACAAAACGGCCTCCTCCGCTGCGCTTTCACGGGTATGGATCCTGTTTTACATTATATTACATTACAGCCATTTAGCGGATGCTCTTATCCAGAGAGACCTACAGTGTGAGAGACCATAAGTGCTCTCACCTCATCTACTATGAGCTATACAGCCAGACCTGGATAACAACGTTCCCAAACCAGCCAGTAAAAATGCACATGCAATATGACTAAAACAGCATTATGATAAAGCATGTTAATATGAGACAATGTAAACCTGCCCCCCCCCCCCAAAAAAAAAAACTTTATTATACGAAATTCATATTATACCATGACCTTGGTTTGCACCTAGATGGAGTCTGAATCAGCAGATGGCCAAAGGTTACGCTGTACTGACCCCAGCAGGACGTTCATTCCACCACTTGGGGGACAAAAAAAGGCAGGCAGAACCATGTGGACAAAACATCACGGGCCCATTTTACTAAAGCATTTAGTACGTGCAAAAATATGCAGCTGGTGCAAAAAGACTTGCATGTGATAGGTTGACATAGTCTGTTTGCTCCAATCAAAAGTCATGTTACTGAAATTGCGTGTGCGAAAGTCTTCGATAAATCTGGCCCTTATGTCACCATTCTACACATTACTTATCCTTTTAATTTTCAAGCTTTATACATTATATTATATTATATTATATTATATTATATTATATTATATTATATTATATTATATTATATTATATTATATTATATTATATTATATTATATTATATTATATTATATTATAGGCATTTAGCAGATGCTCTTATCCAGAGTGCGGCCAGTGTTGCTGGCCTGTACAGGGTTAACATATTCCAGGTATTTATTTGGACCAGGTCTGATTATCATGCACATCTTGTGAACCACTGCTTGATTTCACCAACCTGCACAGCCTTAATAAAAATTATACTTGCTAATCTTGTCTAACGCTCTTTTTTTGTTTCTGAATTGTTTATTCTGGGGCTGTTATGGGGCATATCGATTTGTGTGTTACTTAATTATTCAGTTTCCTTGACAGGTCCATCATTATTACCCAGGTGAATCTTAGGTTTTCACGGCTCCGTCCTCTCTGGGACTATACTTACACCCTCTGAGGATTTAAATCTGCAGCCTCAATCTATTCACTTGATTTGGAGTTATAAGCTACTGTGGATAAGAGCCTCTGCTAAATGGCTGTAATGTAATGTAATGTTGTGCAATGCAATGTAATACAATTTAACATTGTGCAACCTAATTTAATGTACTGTAATCTGATGCTTTTGTGTCATATTTATGTGTTTTCGGTGCTGATGCTGTCAGAAGCGCACGGCGTAAGCCCTTACACTCAGTTCACACAATCGCAGGTGCCTGGCCGGCCACTAGTGGCCCCTAGAGAGCAATGGGACTGATGACTGAAATGATTTAACCCTTATCTTTCTCCTGCAAAACCACGCCAATTGTTGCCTCACAATTGTGGATATCCCGTCATAGCTGGTAGTGGTGGAACTGGATCTCGACCACCCAGTCGTAGCAACACCATGAAAACGTGTGTCAACTGAATGCGCCACCTGGTGGCAAGCAAAGAGTGAGGCAACGAAAAACAGGTATGGGAGACACAGACATGGGCGAAGCAGTTCGGCTGCTAAAATCAGGTCAGGATAATTTATGATTTTATTAGGTAATATCGCATAACACGAACTGTAGTGTGTTTCGTCCGGGGGTCGGGTATTTTGGGTCCCTCCGCTAACACATCTCTGTTCTCGCCACCTTTTTTCCACACCCCTTTCTCAGGTATATATTTTAGCTTCTTCCTGGAACGTAATTCCTGCAAAAATGACAGTTCTGGGAAGAGGAAGATGGAGGCACCGAAGGTGAAGGCAGCTGACTGCCTGTCCCAGCTGGCAACTTTTCCCCATTTTAGGTGCATTTCTCTGGCGTGGCTTTCAGAGTACAGTCATACCCTCACAAGGAAAGGTTGACGTTAGTCATCGCTTAGCCGTGCTATCATCATCACCACGTGTTGTAGCCTCCATTTACTGTGGAGGTGGCTGCCTGTAAAGATGCAGATATGGCACTGTCTGGATACTCTGATAGCGTCAGAGGGCGAAGTCGATCGTTCAGTCAGCCACAGCTTAACACCAATGAGTGATCACCTTCAACCCTGTGCTGTAGGCTCACTGTACTGAACAGGCAAATGACTAATGAACGAGACGATCACTGCCCCCACCCCGGTGCTGCACCCTGTCTTTTAAAGATTCTACGACACCATTGGGGAGATGCAGTTGTCCTAATTGAAGGTGTGATAGATTGTTGATGTTGAATGATTTAAAACAAGAAAAAAAAAGTACTCAGGATTGGATTTTATCAAAATCCATGACAATTTGTTTCCTGGGTAGGGATAAATATTTTCCTTGGCAGAAAGAGATACAGTTCCAGGGAATTTTGGGACAGGTGGCAACCCTCCCCTTTCCTGAAGAACATGATGGGTCCACAGATGGTTTGGTCACCTTTTTCCATGACGTATTTTTAACTCTCCCCCTGAATGGGAATCCCAGTGCCTACTGGGGAAGGAAGTAGCTGGTGGTGGGGTTTTGCTGCACATTTGGCTGATGTGAGGAGGGTGGGGAGTAGGATGTGACATGCAAGGCAGACTTCCCCCCCACCCCCCCCCCCCCCCCCCCCCCAAACCCCCCCCCCCCCCAAGTCTCCACGGCTCCGAAATCCAACGGTTGATCTCTCAAAGTGTAGCCTGTTCCTTGCAGCCAAGGCCCTGAGCACATTCATCACAGAGAATGCGATTAAGCTAAAACGCTGTCCAGACCTGTGACTGTGTCTGTGTTTTCCTCCTCATCTCCTCTGTATGTTTCAGAAGTTTTTGAATGCTAATCTTTTTTCCAGTGCCAAAATGAGCATCCTGTTTGTCGGGGAAGATAATCTGCGTTAACCAGCCCACACACGTGCACACACACACACACACACACACACACACGCACATAGATATATGCACACATACACATTTGCTTTCTTTGTCTCACGCATACACACATGCAAACAACCCATATGCTCTCTCTTTCTGTCACACACACGCATACACACATGAACACACATAAAATCTCAACAAGTATTATCCTTTCATTGTGCAACGACGGTGTGGAACAATATCTCACAGGTAAAAACAAACCTCCAGAACATCTGTTCATGCAAAAAAGACTAGGTCTGCCACTGCATTGCCACAGTCCATATGTGGTGCCAATGCATGTAAGAACAAAATCATAAATCATAAATCATAACCTTCCCCACGCAGCCACTTATGCACAGCATTCTCAAGGCTTGGAAATAACTGCCAAATGCAGGCAGAAATCACAGGAGTCTGGTGATTTAGTCAGGCTTAACACCACCACATCAATGGAGGTGGTGATGGTGGTGGGGGGGAGGGGGTTTGGGGCTCACATTCAAAATGAATGTTTTAGATTTTTTTTTTTTTAACCTGCTATGGTTTTCATTTCAGCAGTGACATGATACTGTTTTTTCTTTACATTTTTTTTTTTTTTTTCACAAAAAGTATGCCAAATCTGCTCAAACAAACAATAAGGTAGAGGATTTGCTAGCAAATGAAAAGAATTTGCGCAATATGCAATTCGGTTTTCTGTTTTGTTGCGGGGGGTGTCTGTGCTCCTGCAGGTAGACAGTGAATTTCTTTATCCAGCGGCCACTAAGGCAGGCTCTTATAAAGATTATTTACAGCCCTGTGGATCAGTATGCAGTCTTAGAAGTTAAAGCAGTCCTGTCTTCCGTACTACCTGTACAGATTTCCTAACATTATGCCTCCCTTCTTGTGTTTCCCTCCTTCCAACTACACCTTTAAATCCTCTCTAATATCTCTTAGATTCTCTTAAATCTGTAATCCCCGTTTCCTGTTTTTTTTTTTACGTAGGGCTCTATGTCCTCATAACTTGCAAGAGCACTTATCGGTCTAAAATAGAGTCCATCTGGGCGACGGGAACAGGTTGCGGGTGATCTGTGTCAGGATGAAGTGCAGGATGGAGCGCTTGCTTGGCAGCGGAGGGAGGGAGGGAGGGAGGGAGGGAGGGACAGAAAGTCAGTTCCTTCAGGAGCAGATTGATGTGGGAGTAAAACTTTCACATTTTCACAGTGAGTAACACGGAGGCCGGCTGCCATCGCGAGCCGAGTGGAAAAGAGAAAAAAAAACCAAGAGGATTCAGATTCAGACAGGTTTTACATTGTAGGCTTTTAGTAGAAGCTGTTATCCAGAGGGACTTACAAAGTTTACACCTCAAATTTTACACACTGTCCATTTAGACAGCTGGGAATTTTTTTAATGTAAGCAATTTGGATTAAATACCTTGTTCAAGGGTACAATCCCTACAGTAAACCTACACTGATACCCTACAGTAAATCTGCACTGCTACCCTACAGTAAACCTGCACTGCTATCCTACAGTAAACCTGCACTGCTATCCTACAGTAAACCTGCACTACTACCCTACAGTAAACCTGCACCGCTACCCTACAGTAAACCTGCACTGCTATCCTACAGTAAACCTGCACTACTACCCTACAGTAAACCTGCACTGCTACCCTACAGTAAACCTGCACTGCTACCCTACAGTAAATCTGCACTGCTACCCTACAGTATACCTACACTGCTACCCTACAGTAAACCTGCACTGCTATCCTACAGTAAACCTACACTGCTACCCTACAGTAAACCTGCACTGCTACCCTACAGTAAACCTGCACTACTACCCTACAGTAAACCTGCACTGCTACCCGACAGTATACCTGCACCGCTACCCTACAGTAAACCTGCACTGCTACCCGACAGTATATCTGCACTGCTACCCGACAGTATACCTGCACTGCTATCCTAAAGTAAACTTGCACTACTACCCTACAGTAAACCTGCACTACTACCCTACAGTAAACCTGCACTACTACCCTACAGTAAATCTGCACTGCTATCCTACAGTATACCTGCACTACTACCCTACAGTAAACCTGCACTACTACCCTACAGTAAACCTGCACCGCTACCCTACAGTAAACCTGCACTACTACCCTACAGTAAACCTGCACTGCTACCCGACAGTATACCTGCACCGCTACCCTACAGTAAATCTGCACTGCTATCCTACAGTAAACCTGCACTACTACCCTACAGTAAACCTGCACCGCTACCCTACAGTATACCTGCACTGCTACCCTACAGTAAACCTGCACTGCTACCCTACAGTAAACCTGCACCGCTACCCTACAGTAAACCTGCACTGCTACCCTACAGTAAACCTGCACTGCTACCCTACAGTAAACCTGCACTGCTACCCTACAGTAAACCTGCACTGCTACCCTACAGTAAACCTGCACTGCTACCCTACAGTAAACCTACACTGCTACCCTACAGTAAACCTGCACTGCTACCCTACAGTAAACCTGCACCGCTATCCTACAGTAAACCTACACTGCTACCCTACAGTAAACCTGCACTGCTACCCTACAGTAAACCTGCACTACTACCCTACAGTAAACCTGCACTGCTACCCGACAGTATACCTGCACCGCTACCCTACAGTAAACCTGCACTGCTACCCGACAGTATACCTGCACTGCTATCCTACAGTAAACCTGCACTGCTATCCTACAGTAAACCTGCACTGCTACCCGACAGTATACCTGCACTGCTATCCTAAAGTAAACCTGCACTACTACCCTACAGTAAACCTGCACTACTACCCGACAGTATACCTGCACTGCTACCCTACAGTAAACCTGCACTGCTACCCTACAGTAAACCTGCACTACTACCCTACAGTAAACCTGCACTGCTACCCTACAGTATACCTGCACTACTACCCTACAGTAAACCTGCACTACTACCCTACAGTAAACCTGCACTGCTACCCTACAGTAAACCTGCACTGCTATCCTACAGTAAACCTGCACTGCTACCCTACAGTAAACCTGCACTGCTACCCTACAGTAAACCTGCACCGCTACCCTACAGTAAACCTGCACCGCTATCCTACAGTATACCTGCACTGCTACCCTACAGTAAACCTGCACTGCTACCCTACAGTAAACCTGCACTGCTATCCTACAGTAAACCTACACTGCTACCCGACAGTATACCTGCACCGCTACCCTACAGTAAACCTACACTGCTACCCTACAGTAAACCTGCACTACTACCCTACAGTATACCTGCACTGCTATCCTACAGTAAATCTGCACTGCTACCCTACAGTAAACCTGCACTGCTATCCTACAGTAAACCTACACTACTACCCGACAGTATACCTGCACCGCTACCCTACAGTAAACCTACACTGCTACCCTACAGTAAACCTGCACTACTACCCTACAGTAAACCTGCACTGCTATCCTACAGTAAATCTGCACTGCTATCCTACAGTATACCTGCACTACTACCCTACAGTAAACCTGCACTACTACCCTACAGTATACCTGCACCGCTACCCTACAGTAAACCTGCACTGCTACCCGACAGTATACCTGCACTGCTATCCTACAGTAAACCTGCACTGCTACCCGACAGTAAACCTGCACTGCTACCCGACAGTAAACCTACACTGCTACCCGACAGTATACCTGCACCGCTACCCTACAGTAAATCTGCACTGCTACCCTACAGTATACCTGCACTGCTACCCTACAGTAAACCTGCACTGCTATCCTACAGTAAACCTGCACTGCTATCCTACAGTAAACCTGCACTGCTACCCGACAGTATACCTGCACTGCTATCCTACAGTAAACCTGCACTGCTACCCGACAGTAAACCTGCACTACTACCCTACAGTAAACCTGCACTGCTATCCTACAGTAAACCTGCACTGCTACCCGACAGTAAACCTGCACTACTACCCTACAGTAAACCTGCACTGCTACCCTACAGTAAACCTGCACTGCTACCCGACAGTATACCTGCACTGCTATCCTACAGTAAACCTGCACTGCTACCCGACAGTAAACCTGCACTACTACCCTACAGTAAACCTGCACTGCTACCCTACAGTAAACCTGCACTGCTACCCTACAGTAAACCTGCACTGCTATCCTACAGTAAACCTGCACTGCTATCCTACAGTAAACCTACACTGCTATCCTACAGTAAACCTGCACTGCTATCCTACAGTAAACCTACACTGCTACCCGACAGTATACCTGCACCGCTACCCTACAGTAAATCTGCACTGCTACCCGACAGTATACCTGCACCGCTACCCTACAGTAAATCTGCACTGCTATCCTACAGTAAACCTGCACTACTACCCTACAGTAAACCTGCACTGCTACCCTACAGTAAACCTACACTGCTACCCTACAGTAAACCTGCACTGCTACCCTACAGTAAACCTGCACTGCTACCCTACAGTAAACCTGCACTACTACCCTACAGTAAACCTGCACTGCTATCCTACAGTATACCTGCACCGCTACCCTACAGTAAACCTGCACTGCTACCCGACAGTATACCTCCACTGCTACCCTACAGTAAACCTGCACTGCTACCCTACAGTAAACCTGCACTGCTACCCGACAGTATACCTGCACTGCTACCCTACAGTATACCTGCACTGCTATCCTACAGTACACCTGCACTGCTATCCTACAGTAAACCTACACTGCTACCCGACAGTATACCTGCACTGCTACCCTACAGTATACCTGCACTATTACCCTACAGTATACCTGCACTGCTACCCGACAGTAAACCACACACAATGCAGAATTTTAACAGGGCAAAAAAATCCCGCAAACGTGAAGAGATCTCTAGGTCTGCTTATAAAATATCCAGACAATACATGCTCCAAATATGTGTCATATTAATTTCATTTATGATGTGTGCTCACCTCTGGAAGGGGAGTGTTTCTCTGACTGCCAAATAGTGCAGTGCTACCTCATGTGTACCACTGCATCTGGACACAACTACAAACATGCTCCAGAGACGGTTGGCATTTTTTTGCTAAGAAAAATAAACTATGCCAGGATAACCTTTGATACTGGGCATGGAAACAGCTGCCAACAATTGCAGAAATTTGTAGTCTTCTCAAACCTCAGAGATTTCTTTTGGCTTTAACAATAAATGAATGAAGAACCTATAGTATGCAAACAAAACATTGAGAACCAAGACAGGAAAATGATGCCTTGGCTACAATCTTTGAATCTCTCTGTTATTATTTACCAGCAATATCACATATTTTTCCAGCATATACAAAATTGTCTGCATACTCCTCCCTTGCATTAATGCCTTAAAAAAGTGAGAATGGATTAAGAAGCAGAAAGCAGATCCAGCAGGAGGAAGCGATAGGATCCAGGAAAGGGAAACTCATGTGTTAACCACAGTTTTATTAAAAAAAAATGCCTCTCATTTCAGAAACTTGATACACAGGTTGGATTCCATGGAATGTTTTTTGTGTTTCCTTGGTTACTCAGTGGCGATGACTATGGAGGTCCTCGTTTCATGGTTACGATGCACTACCAAAAATTATTTAAAAAACCTAGTTTCGACCCAAGCGGTTTGGTTCGTAAATACGACCACAGAAATAAAGATAAGAAATTGTTCCCCTTTTTTAATAATGTTTCATTTAATTTCTGTGTTTTATATGTCCTTCATGTGTTGTGTGTACAGTGTGAGTGAATTAAGGTGTTAATTTAGGTATAATTTAGGTATAAATTCCGACTTACGCCGAAAATCGGCTTACGACAAGTCGTAGGAACGGAGCTCGTTCGTAAGTCGAGGAACCCCAGTATACTGGTGTGGAGAAGCTGAGGCTGATCTCCCCCCAAAGTGAGAATAAACGAGCAGCACCAGCTCAGAGAATACCAGTTTGCACACCTCCACGTGGCTCACATTTAAAGCGTATAGCAGACACTCCTAGCCAGAGCAACATACACACTCAACGTACGTTTTATATACGACAATCCATTAATACACACTAGGTATTTTGTATTTAGTCTGTTTATGTTAATAACTTTGCGTGAGGGTGCTCCACCTGGGATCTGGGTCTGCAACCTCTTACTTCGCCTGTTAAAAACAGAGGTTTGAGATTGACTCATATATTTTCTTGTTTATGGCTGAACTACAAAACACACAGCTTTATGACTGAATCTAAGCTTTCCTTGAGCCATAACAATTTTCATAGTGTTCACCTCATTTCAGTTCAAGCACTACCACTATTGTGCCAAGACTACTCTGAGAAAGTGTTAAAATTATTAACATCTATTACTGTTCTGTAAAAGGGCACCTGTGACAATATTCATGAAATACATATCCAATTTCAACAACACTCAGTAATTCTCTGAGTCAGTAATTATAACTCAGCGCCGTTCTGTAATTCTCTGACTAGCATGCAAAAAAGAAACACTTATTATTTCTCACATTTCAGCTTACATAATTATGACTTTAAAATGAAATTTTCGGTCAGGTGGAACCAGCATGTGCAATATCACAGAGGAAAATATCAGAACTGCATTAATATTTTATATTCGATTTAGGTAGGTACAAGGCCCTTGGAGCTTATTAATCAAAGATTCAGAGATTGCAATACCTAATGGAGCCACGGTAAATAACATATAATATGAAATAATCCCAGAATTTAGTCTAATTGCACTGCAGACTTTGGCGTAGCTGTGTGAAACCATTTTTAGGTCTATCTCTGTCCTGCCACTAAATCCCACGTAATCGCACAACCTGCCAGGCGTTATATAAGATCATTTATGAAAAAAACCTTCCAGAAAAAAAAAAATCCCCTCTTACTGACTTGTAACTAAGCAACCTAACCCCGAGTTTCCTGTGGGATGGCTGTCAGAGAATCAATCTGCGAGGCATTGTCTCAGTGCATTGTTTACATAAAATATATCCACTGTATATAGAATGTAGGATGCTACATTATTATTATTATTATGATTATGATTATTATTATTATTATTATTATTATTATTATCATCATCAGATGTATTCCCTTAGAGCTTGTAATGCTATTGTTTACTTTTCTCTTGGTTGCTGTGCGTTACATCACAAAGGGTGCAAAGTTAGGCTTCATTAGACTTTAGCGCCTCAGAATCTCACCCTGACACCAAGTGTGCAGGTGACCATAACCTGCTGCTGACAGACAGCCACATTTACAGAGCCTCATCACAGAGCCTTGACTCGGGTGGTTGACGTGTTTCCTGGAAACCGTCAGGGAGAGTGAGAAACATGATTCTTTTTGAACAGTGAACAGGCTGCATTACTGAGTACGTGTGGGTTTGCGCACCCCCCCACCCCCCTTAATGTTTTACCACAAGTTGTGGGAGTGCGACCTTTGAAAACTTGAGATGACATTTACATGTATAACCATGTATCCACACACACCACACACAAACACACACACACACACACACCACGCACAAACACACACACCACACACACACACACACACACACACACACACACACACAAACATCTCCCACAGATCAGATTCCTAGGGATTTTCTGCACATCCTGCCGGTTTCCTCTCACCCCGCTGTTGGTTGAAGGGGATCACCGCAAGGTGAGGACCGAGCTAGCCATGTCATGATGACTCACCCCGCCCATCCGGTCTCCGGTTCAAGCGGTCTCCTCTCACCCTTATCTGGGACGGACCTTGTCGTCTCTCGTTACCGTAACCGCACCCCCCCCCACCCAGCCCCCCGTGCGAGTGCCCCGCCCACCTCCCGACCTCGCCAACACAGATGGCGCATGCACCCCTTCTACAAACCCTTGCTGAGTTCTTGGAGAGACGGCGGGCCGCAAATCCCTGCCCGACAGATAAGCTCATGAAATAAAACCTCAATCTGTTCACCGCGTAGAATGCGTGGGCTTGTTATGATCTGTCTATTTTTAGCCGATGTGCTTCGGTGTCTATTTATGGCAACATTGAGCACCCCAAAGGTAAACTGTTTACCTCCTTAAAATGAACATGCCGCGCCCCTTAACTTTGTTGGTTCATGTTAAGTTGCACCAATATCTATATAGTTATATCATATGTACTTTTGTAAGAGCAAGATGTTACTGAGCAATTACAATATACGTGATGCACAGCAACAGTCAGGGGTGTTATAACATACAAGGCTAGCCTTGTTACATGCATATAACATGTAATAAGGTTTGCCTTGTTACATGTCTTTAACATGTGATAAGGCTGGCCTTGTTTCATATGTATCATAAGGCTTTGCACATTACATAAACTGCAGCGAAATAGCCTGTTGTAAACGTATCTGTCACCTACACAGGTACAAATGTTACTATTTTTCTGTTAATACCATGTTTCTGCATGTATTTTCGTGGCCAGATGTATACCTAAACATATTTGCAAACCAGTCTAATCACTGCAATGAATATTCAAAAAATCATAGAAAAGCTCTCTCTCTCTCTCCCTCTCTCCCTCTCTCACTCTCTCTCTCTCTCTCTCTCTCTCTCTCTCTCTCTCT
>JAFBMS010000180.1:357500-397424 GCA_019788955.1 Albula glossodonta | reverse complement strand
GAACTTTCTCTCTCTGCGTCTAAATGCATCTCTCTGTGCCTCTGGTTCCTCTCTCTCTCTCTCTCTCTCTCTCTCTCTGTCTCTGTGTGTATGTCCCTCTCTCTGTGCCTCTGTTTCCTCTCTCTCACTCTCTCTCTCACAATTTCAATTTCAATTTAATAATGCTTTATTGGCATGACTGCATACAGGCAATATTGCCAAAGCTAAACAATGAAACATTTAAGTCACACATTGAGAACATACATAATACAGTTAATAAATAAAATAAAATAAATACCATATTAAAAAATGCATGACAAATACAGAAATACAAAAGACACTGCAACTAATGTAAAAGAGGAAATGGTGCTTCACTGGTTGTCCCTCAGTTTATGACAGGAGGCCACGTATTTGGCGGCCAACGCCACACATTCAGTTTTTTCTCCCAGAATATAGGGGAGTTTTTCTATATTGTTATAGTTTTTTAATTCAGGAAAAGTGGTTCCAATTTTGGAATAAAATGTATTCCTAAAGTGCTGGTATTTGGGGCATTCTGTAAGGAAGTGCAGCTCTGTCTCCACTCTCTCTCTCCCTCTCTCTCCCTCTCTCTCTTCCCAAATGTCAGCCATAGCTTATTGTGATTCTGCAGTCAATGGGCCTAAGGCATTCCCTTCCAGTGTGTTTTGTGTTTAAAAGGCTGTGATGGCTAGCAGCCCCTTCACCTCATAGCATTTTATTAAAAATGACAAAAAAAAAAGTCAATTAATGCCCATGACTGTGTTAACTAAGTTATTAAAAATGAAACCATTAAGAGCTGAAAGTCACTAAATCCAGATGCACACCGTTGCACTGTAAGCATGAGTAATGAGTAGCATTACAGTAAGCATGGTGATTCTCTGTAGCCAGTGAGAATCACAGTGGGGTTTCTGAGGGCCATCCTGTCGGGCCCTGTCTGCAGGTGTGCAGGTGTTCTTGATATTTGCTGCCAGCAATGTCCCTGGCCCATACACTAGTGCCATGCCAGTTTACTCATTTACTTCAGACTGCTATTCAGTTTTCAGTATTCAGTTGTTTTGGGGTGCTGTCCTGTGCCCTCATATCGGACAGTATAACATTTCATAAATGGACTTGAGAACATTCTTCAGCTGTCTTTCATGAGCTACTTGAGATATTTAACAAAAACATCAGATCGGATTATTGGGGTTATTAAATATTTAAGAGCATGTAATATAGAAACAAATGGACCCATTCTTGACCTCCACTGCTCTATTACGATGTGCACAAAGCATTCTGGGTGATTCTCTCCCACCAGTGAGAGTGAACCTTGGTATTCCCATCAGGCTGGCCTGTTAAATCCCTGTGAATGAGTGGAATTCCTGACACTGGGTGTGTCCCCTTTTGCACCCTGTCGACCTGCTCATGGGACAGACTTGAAGAAGATGGTGAGGCTGTTTTTGTAGGGGTGGGGAATCAGATTGCCTCCACAGCTGAGTCAAGGAGAGGTTGAGACGGAGTCTTTATTTAAACTAGAACATTCTTGCCAATCCTCCAAAACCTGCAAAATCTATATGAACAGTCCAAGCGAAGGCCCTGCAGGATTGAAGGGGCGCTATTGAGCGTGAGGGGTTTTTAAAAGGGGAGCAGATGCAGGGATGGCTCGGACAGTGACGGAGCTTAGAATGGAGGGCCCTGGTGCTCAGGAGAGCTGGATGCAAAAAGGAAGGGGGGGGGGCGATGCAGAAAAGCAAGCCCTCCTCTCCAAAATTCACACTCCAAAAAAGGAAATCATTAGGTGGCTGAGAGGGAGGAAGAAGGGGGGAGGAGTGGGGGGGGTTAGCATGAGCGTTCAGCGCTGAGCGCCCGGAATGGGACAGATGGCCTGGCAAAGAATAAAGCGACGTACGACGAGAAACCAAAAAAAAAAAAACAAAAATGAAAAATGATTTTCGGGAGCTCTGGTTTGAGCCAGGTTTTGCAGATAGGAAGAGAGAGAAAGAGGAAAGAGGGCGCTGCACCTGTCCTTCCTGTCCCCAAATGAAAAAGGACAATGAAATGTTTCTGGATCTGTCCGTCTCTGTGTGGATCTGGGGGACGTGGGCTGTGAGAGGCATAGAGGTGGTGCAGTGCATGGTTTCTGCTGATGGTGATTCTGCAGGTTTTTTTTCTTTTCTTCCACAGTGGATGCAGTTGGGGAGCAGCAACAGGGGAGACCACAAGTGAGGATCAGTATTTGGCTATGAAAAGTGAAAAGCAAAAATTCCACATCCATGTTTTTTGTAGGGGTAGGGTGTGTACTCTGCATTATCTGCAGGTTTAACTCCAGTCCTGGAGGGCCACAGTGTCTGCAGGTTTAACTCCAGTCCTGGAGGGTCGCAGCATCTGCAGGTTTAGCTCCAGTCCTGGAAGGCCACATTGTCTGCAGGTTTAATTCCAGTCCTGGAGGGCTGCAGTGTCTGCAGGTTTAGCTCCAATCCTGGAAGGCCACATTGTCTGCAGGTTTAACTCCAGTCCTGGAGGGCTGCAGTGTCTGCAGGTTTAACTCCAGTCCTGGAGGGCCACAGTCTCTGCAGGTTTAACTCCAGTCCTGGAGGGCCACAGTCTCCGCAGGTTTAACTCCGGTCCTGGAGAGCCGCAGTGTCTGCAGGTTTAACTCCAGTCCTGGAGGGCCGCAGTGTCTGCAGGTTTCTTTGGGTTTCTTTTCAAGAGGCAGCCAATTTAGACCAATAAAACAATGAACATGGTTCCCTAGCCAATCAGTGGCTTGAAATGAGCACCGAAGTGTTGAAATACACCAGAGCCCAGAACAATGGCCCTTCAAGACTCCCTGGTTTATGAGAAAGAAATTTCAGTCTCACATACACAATTCTCTCAGTTTGCAATACGTCAAGAAGACAAGCGACCAGACTTGCAACTTGCAGTATTTGAGTTCACCTCAAAATTCACTTCACAGTTCAATTTTCTACTCCCATTTCTGTTACGGTTACTATCACAGCATCACAGAATGAGTCATACAGCACACTAAGCCTTTTTCTACCTTTCATTCAGGGACGGCAACTTCATTATTAAATATCTATTTTTTGTCTGCCTTCAGAACTTGGTAAATGTTTATGTTTTATTTTTTTATGGCTTATTTTACTTTGTGTTGAACTCTTAGTTTAGGACAAGCGAGAACAACTGTGCAGTTCAGATTATTCTGTTATAGATACAGCAATACGAGCAGCTTTCTGTTATGGACATAAAATCAATACTCCTCCATTACATTCACTTACAGACTTGTCAAGAATGGGATTCCAGGTTGTTCATAGGGTCTTTAAGGACAAAGTCCTGGAAAGTTTTAGAGACCGATTTGGAGAGGGAAAATTGATTTTCTTTAAATGTTGCAGACTTTTGTATCTTTATTGGTGATGGGAGAATGAGGCAATCTGATATTAAATATGTTTTATCAAACCAATCATTTTGTGTTATTGTGAGGAGAAACATTAACTGGTTATAACAAATTTGTGATCGCAACTAATTGTATACTCAAAGAAAAACAGATTATAAAATATCACCAAATAGCGGTCTGTGCTCATATTGAAGCAGGGAACCTGTTCAAAGGGTGCTGCATGAAACTATTATTGAATTCAACAACTGGTTGTGCACCACAGAGCAGTTAATGGCTCAATAGTAACACATGCTTTATTACTGGTTCGATGAGCGTCCTTCTAGAGCCTTTTTTCCTACATTTTCCCCCTTCTTCTGCTGTCATGGCACCTTATTTTCCCAGCACTACGAGTTTTCTGTGAAACGCAACAAATTGTGTCTGAATGAAAATCATCGTAATCTTCTTTCAGACAGAATCATACACAATCAGACACAAATGGTTTCTCTCGTTAACGGGGGCTGCCATCTGTCTCCACTTAGCTGAGTGCTCCCCAGCATGTTCAATTTCATCATCATTTTACCAGGATTGTCTCTGAGATCTAAGACCTCTTTTTTGAGTGGCCAAAGCATGTGATAGTGCACTGTGTAACTACTGAGAGGATAAGGACCAGCCAGTCAATCACTTCCTGTACAGGTCTAGGTTCACTCAATCGGGTCACATATATATAGGTCATGTATAGGTATACACATATAATGTTTGGTGCTGAAACACTTCTTCACTCTCCAGTTGTTCATAAATAAATAAATAAGAGACTGAGAATCTCTGACAATATGTTCTTCAGTTTTCCTTGGACCTTGTTTCTTCATTTTGGTTTCTGACATTGTCTCTATGATCTAGGCCCACAGGCTATATGCACCCTTGGTTTTTGTTTTTCTTGAGTGCGCAGTGCCTCTCTTCAGCTCAGATAAATGCATGTGACTGGAAGTAGGGGTTTTAGACCTCTCTGTGAGCCCAGACCACAACAAAGCAAGCCATCCCCTCCAACCAAAAAAGATTTTTCTCCTTGATATATCTGAGAAGTCTCGTCACTGCTGCCAGGGCCCCCGTGGATCAAAAAATAAATAAATAAAATAAAGAAAAACCTCAGAAGGGATGAGAAGCGGCATCATTTATTCCCGGCAGAACCGTCTCGGCTCGCGCAGCTGAAGCTCGAAGAAAAGACAACACTCCCTCTGTGTCCTTTGGGCTGTAGCCTCTCTGAACCTTTTCCTTTTTTTTGTAATTCTGGTCACTGAGAGAAAGAAAAATGGGAGATTCTCAGAATTGTGTGGTCTTTTTTTTTTTTTATAAATCAAGCTCATTTGGAATGAATCAGCTCAAGCCGGCTGGGCCTTTATCCTGAATTTAGTGTGTCTCTGTTTAAAGAACATAACTACCTTTCAGCAAGCACGTAATAGACTGTCATGTGTCCTTGGATCAGTGCGCAAAGAGGGTTCGAGATGGCCACTGATTCTTTGTAGGGATTCCAGTTACTAGTGTGATATACTCCTGCTACATATTCATTTATTTATTTAAATTATTTTTGATAAGAACAGATGCATATAAATGTTGACAATTGATAATTAAAAACAACAATCCAATTCAATGTATAACACCATCTAAAACAAATGTTAAATAGTGTCTATTTACAATGCTTGCCCCAGAGGGTAAACAAGATGGTATAACAGCATAAATGGGTCTCCCTAAAACATATTTTGTGTGTGAAGGTATGTCTTATCGTTCAATTGGCTAAAAGGGGGCGTGGTAGTGGGAGTGGCATGGTTGCAACCATTGCGAATTCATGCTTGTCTTAGGTCTGAACTGGGGTGCTTATTCCAAGGTGAAAGCGAAACAAAAAACAAATACAGCATGTACTGTAGCTCCCTAGAGCCAGGGTTGACCTACCCTGCAGGAAACCCTTACACTTACACAAGTGACGTCAAACTAAAGTGCCAGGAAACCCTAACACTTGCACAAGTGATGTCAAACTAAAGTGCCAGGAAACCCTTACACTTACACAAGTGATGTCAAACTGAAGTACCAGGAAACCCTTACACTTACACTAGTGATGTCAAACTAAAGTGCCAGGAAACCCTAACACTTGCACAAGTGATGTCAAACTAAAGTGCCAGGAAACCCTTACACTTACACAAGTGATGTCAAACTAAAGCGCCAGGAAACCCTTACACTTACACTAGTGATGTCAAACTAAAGTGCCAGGAAACCCTAACACTTGCACAAGTGATGTCAAACTAAAGTGCCAGGAAACCCTTACACTTACACCAGTGATGTCAAACTAAAGCGCCAGGAAACCCTTTCACTTACACCAGTGATGTCAAACTGAAGTACCAGGAAACCCTTACACTTACACAAGTGATGTCAAACTAAAGTGCCAGGAAACCCTTACACTTACACAAGTGATGTCAAACTAAAGTGCCAGGAAACCCTTACACTTACACAAGTGATGTCAAACTAAAGTGCTTGGAAACCCTTACACTTACACTGGTGATGTCAAACTAAAGCGCCTGGAAACCCTAAGACTTACACCAGTGATTTCAAAATAAAGCGCCTGGAAACCTTTACACTTACACCAGTGATGTCAAACTAAAGCGCCTGGAAACCCTAAGACTTACACCAGTGATGTCAAAATAAAGTGCCATGGAGGGCCCATTTGTATGCCAGTTTTCATTCCAGCCTCCAATAACTGGCTCCAGTATTTACTGAAGAAGCAGCTGATCTGCACATAATGCGTATTGCTCAAATACGTAATCAGTGTTACCTAAATAACAACTGCGGCTTATATTCTGTGCTTTCACTCATATAAATGATTGGGGTAATTAAATAATTATGAGCAGAGCTTGTTTGACATACAGACACAGATGCCCGCAGGGGACTTCATTTCCACTGAGACAGGAGATAACATCTAAAAAATGCTGTCTGACTACTGTGACAGTATTAGTCCATAAGAGGAATGCCCAGGAAGTTTTATGAGACCCGGCACATGATTGCTACTGGGAAATGGCAAAATCTTCACCTTCATTCAGTTAGCTGACTGCACCCCGAGGAGCGAATCAGGAAAAGCGGCGACATTGCCACACCGATGATAACCGTAATGTTTTTAGCTGTCAGTGTTTCATTATAACTGTTGAAAATGATATCTCTCAACCCACCCCCCCACCCCTTCCTCCTCCTTACAAAAAAACATTGCTCCATTATTTATGACAAACTCACTACAGAGGTCAGACATCTTGAGGAAGCAAACTGTGAAAGAAAGTAGTTACTGCCTCCACAGGGTGGGACACACTGTTTGTATAAACACTATTTCACAATGTTTGTGTGTGTGTGTGAGGCCAACCTCTGCCCTGCCGATAATCTTTTTGGGGTAAATTAATCACGCTGACGGATTAGGCTGTTTCCTTTGTAAAATTACATTCTGGACTGCTTAATTTTCATCATTTAATGTCCTCCCTTGTTCCTTTCCACTTCGGTCACCTCTAACAACCTCTGAATTTTTCTAGACTTCTGTCTGATTGCACGTTTATTTTTACTCAGTCAAAGCAATGCTGTTTTCCTACAGGGCTTCAGGAACCAAGATTGAAAAAGTTCAGTGCCATATATCTTTTTTTTCTCTTTTTATTTATTTTTACTTTAAACAACTGTGCAGGATAAAAAAAGAGGCATGGATTAATTTATAGTGATGTTGGGAAGAGGGTGAAATTGAGTCTGCCCGCACGCCGAATGCCACCAAATGGCATGGAGCCATGAAAATGGAGCCCTCGTCGCTGCGATCCTCTTTATCTGCTCCTTCTGATTCCAGTTTCTTTACATTTATTCCAAGCAGTAAATCAATGGTCTGTTTAAATTTATCTTCCCCCACCCCCTCCCAATTACACCCCCCCCTTCCTCCTTCAGCCCTTACCCACCCCCCCCCCCTTCCTCCTTCAGCCCTTACCCACCCCCCCCCCCCCCACCCCCCTTCTGAACTGCTAAGACTAAGATGAATAAATTCGCTGTCTGTAGTTTCCAAGGGCAGTAACCCACATTAGAACATGAAATCTTTCAGGGGAATGTATTCCATGAAAGTGATTTTAAAGAATAGGAATTGCATATCTCCGGTAATATATCAAGTAATGTACCACATTCACAGTCATTGTGTGAGCACATTTGCACATCATTGTACATTTACATAAATCACACATGTGACCTTTTCTTGAAAATATATATTTTTGCACTGTACGTGCATAAGTTAAAGTGTCACTGAACCGCTCTGTCACATGAAACGACATACGTTTAACACTGATCACATCGATAATAAACCTGAAATCACACAGACCGTTGGGACGTGACACAAGGAAAACAGACACAGCATCAAAGCTGGTGTGGATTTCCAAATGCCTCGGCAGATTAGCCCTGTCCTCAGAGTCAGCTGCAGCTAGCTTAGCCTTTGCCTGGCATTGCATTAGAGGTGCTTGTTTTGCTCCATTAGAATGCTATTCAGAAGATTACATTACATTACATGACATGACAGGCACTTAGCGGATGTGCTTATCCAGAGCGACTTACAATGTAAAGACAAGTGCAGAGAGTAGGGTCCACATGCAATAATACACTAGAGCATTGATACGTAATCCAAGAGAGAACAGAAATGTGAAAATGGATTCAGCTGGTAGCTATATTAACCAAACAGAGAAGTAGGATCATTGAATAAAAAACAATTTGGGATGCAGACTATGCGGTCCATCAACACACTGAAACAGAGCCTTAACAGGATGCAGACTATGGGGCCCATCCACACACTGGAACAGTGCCTTAACAGGATGCAGACTGTGGGGCCCATCCACACACTGGAGCATTGACAGGATGCAGACTGTGGGGCCCATCCACACACTGGAACAGTGCCTTAACAGGATGCAGACTTTGGGGCCCATCCACACACTGGAACAGTGCCTTAACAGGATGCAGACTGTGGGGCCCATCCACACACTGGAACAGTGCCTTAACAGGATGCAGACTGTGGGGCCCATCCACACACTGGAACAGTGCCTTAACAGGATGCAGACTGTGGGGCCCATCCACACACTGGAGCAGTGCCTTAACAGGATGCAGACTGTGGGGCCCATCCACACACTGGAACAGTGCCTTAACAGGATGCAGACTGTGGGGCCCATCCACACACTGGAACAGTGCCTTAACAGGATACAGACCGTGGGGCCCATCCACACACTGGCTTCTAAATTAGATATTCTGTTTTTCCTTAGACTTAGTCTATTTCCAGGTCTATTTTTTCTTTGTCTCACCTTGTGATTATTTCATGGTAAAACCACATTGCAGTAATGGGAGGTCTTATATCCAGTGAATGCAAGGTCAGCCATTTTTAAAAACTGATGTGAGATCACATTTCATTATGGTCGCATTTTACTCAGTTTTGTATCACCTGCACATACATTCTTACCCAGCACCAAGTGAGTGGGAAACCCATCACCCTGAATGCAGAGAAATAGCACCATGAGCACCTGCATTAGATTAGATTTACATAAGATGACCTTATATCCATGAGCAATATATAAGTACAGTATTGTGTGACAAGTAAGGTGCATTATCATTCATTATCTTGTGCAATATCACTGTCATAGTGCAAAACTGAAAGCACAGCAATACATGGCTCTTTCAGGACACTGGATTCGCAGCACTGTTTAACATAACATAACATAACATAAAATAGCATAACAGCAATATGATACGCCGAGAGATGCTTGAATTTTCGCGTTTCCATTTGTTGTATTCGTCACGCCAAATATGTTCTCCATGGACTGCAACTAAAAATTTTGTACAATTCTTTATCATTTGGGAAGGTTTACTGTCACTGCCCTCTAGTGGGAAAAGCCTGTAAGATCATTTTAGAGCGTGCTTCAGAGCACTACAGTCAGGGCCTCGTGCTGTCAGGTCGTTCGTGGTGTTTTCTGGTACCACACGTTTAAAAAACCCTTAACACCACACAGACCCGTGAAAAAAAATGTTTTCTGGTACCACTCTAAGTCCATATGTGTACCCTAAGAACCAGCTTTAAATTATTCGTTACTAGTCAAACACTTTTAATGGACATAATCATGCAACTAGTTTCAGTCAGTTAAAAAATAATTAGTCACTGTATAGTATTGCATTGAAGAAAATATGACAGTAAAAATATGATTAACATAATTTATGCTATTACAGCGATACTGCTTCTCTTGCAGCATAAGAGGAGGAAAGTGACACTGCAAGCATTGTCTCTCGTATGCCCTCAGTGCAAGTATTGTTCCGTGCATGATTATTGTGTTTTCGGAAGCAGAAATTGGGTCAACAGATAGAGTACAGTATTTCGTATTCCGCCTTCACTGGATCGGTGTACAGTAGCTTGGCACGCGAGCCAAGATTTCATGACGTGGTTCCGTGCGCAGTCCAGAAGGGGAGTGTTTAACATGCTGCGCTGTTGGGGGTTCGGAAGCGCACAGCGCAGGCGCTGTAAGGGGAGGTATGATTGAAAACCAGCTATGCCGCGGAGTACTGGAACCAGTACAGTTAGCTGCCAAATGTGACTGAGCAGAATATCGAACCTGCAAGTCGCCGAAACAGAACCGACTGCGGACACAGTGAAGAAGGAGAGGACCGAAATATAGCTACGCGGCGCGATGTATCCTCGGGATATCTCTTTTCTACCCCGCCTCTCTCCATCTGTGTGAAACTCGACTGGGCAGCGCTACGTGCTCCTGACAAATGTTTTTCTACTGCTGAGACCCTGGGATTAATTCCATTTCAGTTTTGTTTCATTGACTTTTTGTAAATAAAACAACATCCGCAACAACAACATTAAGGGGTCATTATGATTTTGTTAACATTCCGTAGTAGAAGACATTTAAATAGCTTTTATCCGGGGGTGTTGTTCTTGCAGTTTTTGCTGTGGATTTTATGTGCCGTGTATGGCGAGGAGCAGCCGTTCAGCGTGGAGGTAAGACGGGGGGATGATGCTCTCTTATCGGCCATCGCTGCACACATGAATTAAACTCTTTTAATCTGTGTGTTTTGCCTGTGGATACTTTCCTTCTTTCCTGCATGCAAACGGTACTGTGTTCCTATTCAGGTGTCCTGATGTGAAACCAAAATTACCCCCCCCCCCCCCTCCACTTTTGAATTCTGCATCAGAAGCTGTGTATTAGCCTACTTTGTCTAATTCAAACGCAAAACCAGAGGCACATGAGATGAATTTCGCCTATACTTAACACTTACACGTAGTATAGATAGGTCAGAGATTTGCGAATTTTTGCAACATGTCAGATGTATGTGTTTTGAACGAAACGTTGAAATGATAGTGTTCTGATGTTAAACTTCAAAATTTGTCTTGCTGCCAAATCTTATCACAACTCTGTTTGATTTGCATCTCGTTTCATGTTCTGTTCGCTCTCACAGGACCCCACACTTCCGTCTCTGTCTGTGAAGTCTTCATTGTTATCTCCCAGGGCGAGTACTTACTGTACATTTAGTTTCAGGTGGTATTTCTCTGTCATCTGAGATTGCCAGGTTTGGGTTACTTGTGTTAGGTTTGTATACTGTGTGTCTTTCAATATATTATTCAACATATAAACATGACATAACAATGTTCAGATGGTGCACTTTTCTGCATGGCGGTACAGTATAACGAATACAATCTTTCACTATGTCGTTAACAAACGATATAGTGTTCAGAATATGTCCATCTCATCGTCTTCAGTTTTTAAAGCCAAAGCACGAAAACAATGTTTTGAGCAGTTAACTCCGCTACATGATGGTGAAATAGACTCTTGGATCGTTCACCACACTTTAAAGCCTGCGCGTGGGTAATCAACCTTCAGTTGCACACAACGGAAATTGCTCAAACCCTGCTCCACAGCAGCTAAACTAATACAAAGACGCAAACACAACTCGCAGCAGAAGTACGTAGCCAAAAGCTGTGTCAACCATTCAGTGAAGGCATTCTCTAGCATAATTGAACAATTACCGATATTGCCTTTTACTTGTTCGGTGGAGTCTTTGTAAGGACAGTATTTCATGGTGCACTGATTGAGTTACAACACACAGCTAGACAATCTGCTCCCTCTGAGTTAACTTGATTTTCAGTCTTTGTTGGAGGCCACAGAAATGCGTTTCTACGTTGACAGACGGTGGTCTGGTCTGGTTCCCGTTTAAATGTTCGGGGTGACATAAAATGGACTCTGCGCCATTGCCTAAGGCCTGTCAGGAGTTGCACATCTTGGTACCGATGTGAAACTACTGTGGAATGACAGAACACACGCACAGACAATTGTATGGCGAGTCCACGGGTCGATGCAGTCGAGACAGTTTTATGCACATTGTTCCACACTCAGTACCAGCACTGAAACCTGACCCAGGTGAAACCTGATAGCGTTGACGCAAGCCCAGTGGCTGATGTCTTATTAATGACTTTCTTTTGTTGTCTATTTTTTGACTAAGCGCACGCAGGAGAATGGCCTCGACCGTGATGCTCAAGCCAGAGCCTGCCGCAGCAAGCTCGTACCTACGGACGAAATATCTCGCTCCAGCGTGGTACAACTCAGGGTTGTGTTTTGTTAATAGTCTAACTGTCAGTTACAACTTCTTACTCATGCCACAAGAGAATGAGCATATAAAATGTCCAGCAACCCCAAATCAAAACCAGCATCAGGACTCTGTGCAAATCACCTTGCTGGTAGTCAATGTGGTCCAAAGCCAATGGTGTCATTGTAGCACGTAGTAAAGCATGACAAAGAGATGTCACCTAAAATGAATAGATGTCACTGATTTTGTGATTGTGTACAATATACTTGGACCTGTGTGGGTTGGGGGGGGGGGGGGTACTTAAGAAAGAGTTAATTTTTGGCTTATGGCAATAATGCAATGTTGGTAACATACTGGAATGCATGTAAGAACATTCCAAAATGTGATTGTTAAGAGGAGGTATGGCATCCACTTTTATCCAGAACCTGCTACAGGCAGGCACTGGTCCCATAGCCATGCAGAGGGGATGGGGGGTGGGGGTGCCGGGCCGGGGGGCTGGTGGCAGCAGGCAGGGACGCTGGGGGGGGGGGGGGGGGGGGGGGGGTCAGTCATGTGCCAAATGTCACCATCCATCCCTGTCGCTCTCACGTGTCGCGGCCTGCGGGGTGCTCGAATTACCTGGGATATCGGGTTGACAGACGGCGACGCGAAAACAAACGCCACCCTCTCCTCTCGCACTCCCGACTCCCCCCCTTTTCTTTGCTGTCATCTAATTACTGCCGTTCTGGTTGCGTCAGCACCCCGTACCGTGGAGTTTGGGTCGAGTGCCTAGTGCTCACAGCTCTGCATCGGTAGGTTGTGGGGTGGAGTTCCAAGTACGGCCATCTCTGTTGCTACCGTGAACGGACGGATCCTTTTTTTTAACCCCTTTTGAACTAGTGAGCCCCATGACATAAGACAGGTGATGGGAGCAGTATGTTATAAGTGTCATGTGGGGGGGTTTGTTGACCTTCCATGTAAAGCCAGATTCCCTACTCTCCCCTTACTATGTCTGTAAATAAAAAATGTAATCATACCTTTTTATCTAAATTTTTTTTAGCCAAGTTGCCTTTATTTCTGTGTATACAAGGTTATTTTTAGTTTTGTTTTTGCCAATAAAAATATTACTCATAACCAAACAGTACAGTATAGATTCGTGACACAGATGGTGGTGGGGAAGAAAAAAAAAACTCATCGCCATATGACAACATGTTTTTCACCCTATGGCCATGTTTATTCACCCATATGGCCTTGTTTTATTTATTTATTTATCTATTTATTTTTGGAACTTGGTTCTGTATGACTCTGTAAAGGTGATTTAAGGTATGGAATGCATAGGTGTGTCCTATTTAAATTCTATAAATCACATGTTTGATGCTCCTTCACTGCTGCTACTGCTGACACGTAGGCTTTTACTTGCCCTAAGGCAGAGTGGTTTATTTAGTTTGTTTGTCCACTACATTGTACATTAAACCCTGCTGAGTCTGATTGTTCAGCCGACACTTAATCTTCTGACTAGAATAAAAAATAAATAAATAAATAAACACATTCGCTTGGGTCTCACAGCATAGATGTCACATCTTGACAGCATGGAAAGTGCTGTTTTAATGTTAGAGGAATCAGAAAGCCAGGTCTCAACCTTTCCCTTTTTGTCTCCTAGCTCCTTCTCGGTAGCATCTGAAAAATACTCTCACCACTCTCTCAGTGTTACTGTTGTATCCTCAGTGGCATGAAAAGTATTGCCGCAACGTTGAGGGAACATTTTCAGGACGTTGCATCCCTGCCTTTTCTGTGTCTAAGTAGAGGGATGTGACAGGGAGGAGACAGGCCGAGAACGAGGGGGAAGGGGGTAGGATTTTTGAACCCCCCCAAGCTCAGCGGAGGGCAGGGATTTAGCTCCGTGTCCCTGTGGTCCTCTGTGATGATATAGAGGGCAGTGCCAGCTGGTTACCACAGCGACAGCTGCAGCCAGCGTGGCCTCTCTGTGGCTGGGCCAGCACCGGCCTGTGATTGGCTGAGTCAGGCGATGACCCCTGGGTGAAACCGGCCGGGAGTGGACGAGCCGGTCACAGTGGCCCACCCGCCTTGTGAAAGGGAGCAGGACAGCGGTACACCTCCTCTCAGACCTGAAGGGAAGGGGGAGAAAACCAGCCTGTGATTGGTGGAGCAGCAGAGGTCATGACCTCACTGGAAGACTTCAGGCCTCCTTGTTTATTTTTAAGCCCACACTTGGGTGTGTTTATTTTTGCTGTGTTTGTGTTCTTACAATATACCATCAGTGATCTTGCAATCTCTTGTAGGAGAAGCTGTGAGAATCTTTTAACGCTGTAATTACGGAGGCAATTTTTGGGATGTGTGAGAGAGAATGCTTTTCATTTAGGGAAAGAGGAAAAACAACCGTGTTGGCAGACAGCAGTGATATTGATGACACTCTGATCCTCACTGCCTCGCCCAGCCAGTTGAGCTAACAAAAATTAATCAACAATTCACTTGATCAATTAAATACAAAGGGTAGCTGATGGCATGTATTGAGCTTCTGTTGCAGTTTATATGCAATCTGTTTTGTAATTAATTTACAGGTCAGTTCCACCATGTTCTTTTTTTCACAGCCATAAGACTTGAGACTCAGTGTTAACAGGGAAATAGATATGGCAAACTAGCAAAATGCACAATATGAAGATTTATGATTATTAATGTTATTAATGATATGTCATGTTTACTGGTACGATCTGGACATAGCTTTAATTACATTGACATCAGCATCCTTGTTGCTTTTTTAAAGCTGCAGCTACTGTCACACACACACACACACACACACACACATACAAGCTAACTGTGATTGTTAGAACTGACATCTTCAGGGGCTGCTGTCACTGTTGGTTTTCCAGTCGAGGGGAACGGGGGATCACATTGGTCCAAATGTGAAGCATGTCTATCAGAAGGTTTAGTGCTTCGGTCAGACTCTTAGCTGTAACAGAAAACATCAGAAAATCAAGGTATACAGCAACTTCAATCAGAGATACTTCCTTTGTATGCCTTTGTGAAGAAATAGTGCCTTGCACATTCTAAAACCCGTTATTTGTCTTCTGAATGGGAAGTGATGGGTGTAGTGAATTGAGTGAGTGCACAGCCTTTGTTTTAATGCAACATTGTGTGTGTTTGTGTGTGTGTGTGTGTGTGTATGAGTGTGCTTGAGTGTGTGTGTGTGTGTGTGTGTGTGTGTGTGTGTGTGTGTGTCTGTGTGTGTCCAGCCTTAGTGGGACTAGTACAACTGCTGTGTTACCTTTTTGCTCACCGCTACCGTGGTGACAGTCCGGTTCTCTGAATGGTGTTCAGTCACAGTCCGTGCATCTGGACCCCAGGCTGAATGTTCCGGTCCTCCTTGCTGTCTCTGCGTGAGCCTGGCGTGCGTTAGCCTCTCTCATAATTACTGTTAAATGAACGGGCCCGTGTTTATTTATCCTACCCCCCCACCTCCCCTTGCCGGATTACATGGCTAACGTTACACTGAGACTAAAACAGCATTGTGTCTGACATAAGGGCGGGGGGGTTTGTTGGTTAGAATTCCAGCCTAAAAAAAAAAGTTTGAGCTCTTAACTCTGAAATACCATTCTGACTTTTACTTACTTGAAAGCTTTTGAAGACTTTCAAAATTTTATGATCTTTAGTGCTATCTCAAAGTGATCGTCTATATTTTTTGGGCCCTAGGGGAGATCAGAGTGTTTATGTCTGTGGCATTACCGCCAGTAGATAAGCATTTTAGTGCCAATGTGCATGTGAGTAAGATTGCACGTTCAGATCCATAGGACTTCTGCGATGCAGCCATGCCATGGACAGGAGGCTTTCTGCACTGGCAGATGAAGGTTTAATTTGGCGATTTGATGCCGATGGTCTTTACCCCATGTTTGTTTTGTGGGCGTCTCTTCCCCTCTGGGCACAGGTTAAATAATAAGTTACATTATCACGGAGCTCTTGGAAGAAAAAGGTCGAGTTTATAGGCAGAGAGTGGGCGGCGGACGCGCTGTTGTTTCTGCAAGCAGAGAGAAGCCGCGAGGAAAGTCAGCACAAGCTCAGGAATGAACTGATACTAAACAATAATTAAAGCCTCACGGTTTTTATTGCTCTGTTTTGTTCCAATCATGGATTGGTCATCGGGTTATTTCATTATTGTTACTATAGGAAATGTTCTTTAAGTAAAGAGTCCACCTACAGAGTACTTTAATGTCGAGAGGAAGACACCACGTTTTCATAAATAAACGCTGCAATAAGCAGCGGGGTTCGCTCCGGCTGAAATAACGGCCGCCCAGTGCTTAAACCTTCTACAGAGAGGCGTAGGGAGAGGGGCGAGGCGAGCCGTTGCCAAGGCGACGCTGGCAGTGCATCCGGGCTAAATTAGTCAAATCTACTGGCGGTGCTTCGGAAGGTCCGTGAGCTGAGAGAGAGATAGAGAGAGAGAGAGAGAGTGCATGGGTAACATTAGCTTACCTGGAGCCAATCAATCAGGGAGGGGTCTCTACTGGCTATGGGGAAGATGTGGGAGAAGTGTCTGTCAAAACAAACACACACACACTCACATACTCACACACACACATGCACACATATGTGCACACACTCGCACATACACACACATGCAAGCGCATGTGCGTAATAGACACACAGACACACACACATGCACACGTACAAATACAGCACGCACACACACATACAGAAACAACAAGCACACACACACTTACTAATACAGCATGCTGAAGGACACAGGAACACTTCCCATGTGACAGAGCTGTTTTCTACGGCTGCCGTAAACGTTTGATTCTCCCTCTCAGCGGAATGTCACCGTGCTATTACAGCGCACCTGAGGTCACCTAGTGACTACGCCCACTCAGAGCGCTCATTCTCTAACAAACTCTCGTCCAACTGGAGGACTCTCTCTCTCCCTCTCTATCCCACAATGCCGCTCTTTTGTCGTTCCGGAGTGTTTCGGTGCTTAAGCCCTGGTATTCAGTGGTGACCCCAGGGGCCAGCGAAGGCTGGCAGCCAGCTGTTGTCTTTGGAGTGCCTGGGCTGTCACAGCTGATAATGAGCCCTTCCGCGTTGCCATGGATATGGCTCTGACTGAGGTCCTTGGAGATAATAAAGTATTCACAGCAGGGCTTTGTGGGGTGGAGCGTGGTGGTGGTGGTGGGGGGGGCGCTGTTGCGTCACCTTAATTTTTCCTCAAGGCCAATTAAGCCATTTCACTTTTTGACCTCTGACCCCTCCCCTGATTTGGACACGGTCGTTACCACCACGGTTCATCAGTGCGCCAGGCCGTTTGGCGGTTGCAAGACTCAAGGACACCGATACCCATCCTGTCATGGCCGAGAGCCCTTGGGTCAAAAAGCCACTAAATTACATCCACCAGAGACTTCTTGTGTTAAATGGTTCTGAGTGGAAGTAAAGTGGAGTGGTGAGGGGGGAGGGGGGGTCATTTCTGGCCACAGTCAGTTGCCGTAATGTTGTTTCTTTGCAGTTAAGGGGCATTTGAAAGGAGAGAGTGAGAGAGAATCTGTCTATTTTTTTTCCCCCTCTCTTATCAGTCAGATTTGCTTTGTTGGCATGATGGAACTCCTTTACCGAAAGTATAAAAGCAAAAGCAAGGTATACCAGAGAGACCGAGTCTCTTTCCCGCCCTCGCCTCTGCCGCTGAAAGAAGAAATGAGAAGAGACAGCAAAATGTGTAAGGTAAACGTGTGCGGTGTGTCACTGACCAAAGGAGTTTAAGGAATGTAATGTCCTGAACAGCAGGAGGTCAGAATTGTCATTTTTTTGGGGGTGGGAGGTGGTGACAGTCTTTATGTGCTATGTCACCATTGGGATTGGTCATACCGAACCGCGGCAACTCATCATCAAAAAATCTGCTGGTGCCAGTAGGTTTGCAGGAAGTGCTGACCTGAAAACGCTCACCAGGTTATGCAGTCGGTCTATTATAGGTAGAGAGGCTGGAGCAGAGATCAAGGGCAGCCAGTTAGATCATTTGGTGGCCAGACAGAGAAAACTGGATTAGGAGTTCAGCCAGAATAGCAAGGTTACCGTCCCACCTCTTCTGAGAAACACTGCGAGGTCCTTGAGAACCACATGAAGTCAAAGTTCTGGCTCAAACAATAGCTTGCCCATGGTCCTGTGTTAGGGCACTGGATTTACCCAAACCACAGCTAAGAGTGCTTTCTTCTAGCTTTTCAAAATCCACTCTGGCACTAATCCCATCTGCTTACCCATACTAGTGCTATCCCAGGCTAGCCTCATTCAACTTGTCTCATTCTGAACATTATAGCTGCAGCATGTTATCAATGCCTTCCTATCCGTGGTTAGCACAACTCACAGATAGCTGAATGACCGATAAGCAATTGTCCTGTTAGAGACCCCAGATCCATTTTTGAAGATCTTTCTGCCATCCATGATTGTTTTTTTTTTTTTTTTTTTCACTTTTAGGCTGTGTTCCAAATGAATAATATGTTCCCTGCAAAGAGAACTTTGAAGGTTGGAAGTTGGTAACTGCTACTTTAAAGTGCATTCCATTTCAAAGTGAACACAAGATAGCCCCTTCAAAGGTTTCCTTCAAACAATCTTTCTGAAGCGAACAACAAATGTTGGCTTTCCAGGAAGTGGTTTAAGCTGAAGTCCCAGAGGGCATTGTGAAAATGACAACAAACCTGGTGGAACCATTTTGAGAATTCTAAAACAAAGTTTGAAGGTTGATATTATTTATTTATTTTTGTATGTATGTATGTATATTTATGTTACTTGTGGCAGATTCAACACAAGGGTTCGCTCCTTAAATGATTCCCCATCCTCACAAGTGACACGATGTAAGGTTCCTGCTTCTTACTAAAGACACTGCTGAGGCACATTAGTGAATGGGAGCACAAAGGCTGGCTTTGGAATGGCTGTGAGAGGGGTTTTGTTTTTTCGGCGGTGCAGAAAGGAGCAGGAAAGCAATGAGGCAGGTTCTGAAGCCAAGGAAGCGTAGCCAGAGTAGTGAAGGAGATGGGGAACGGTACAGCTAAAGAGGTCCATCGCATTTCAGGAGCACGCACCACCCAGGGAACAAACCCATCCATTCCCCAGCACGGGTCACTTACCCTTCACCCACTTCACCCATCGCTTTGTGATATCATTTTATGACCTCTTGGTCATCTACGTTAATTTTAATTTCATTGCCACCCATGCCCTTGATCCTAAAGATCAGTGGCAGCCCTTCTCTCGGTGCTGTGATTGGTTAATTGCATTGCATGTTTGTTTTTTTTTTTTTTTTTTGTGCCCAGTCGTGGACGTTTGTTAATCTGGGCACTAACGTGATGCGAGTGAGCAATGTCTCTCCAATCCCATTGGCTCTCGTTGAGGGGGCCTTGAGGAGTAGGATAAAAGGTTTGTTTGTGCTTAAGTGGGGGAGTGTGAATGGCACTACTTGAAGGACTATAGGGCTTTGAGTGGCCTATCTTGTGTGAATGTACATTATTGTGTGGGGTTGTAGAGTGTGTGTGTGTGTGTGTGTGTAAGAGAGGTCATTGCTATGGCAAATGTTTTGGACTGAAAAGATGGTGAGGTTCTGTTTCTTTAGCACCTAGGGGAATGGCTTAACCCCCATTCTGCCTGTGATCTCTCTGACGTTGCCCACAATTCCACAGAACAAAGCGCTCATTTGTTCATCAAAAAAAATCCAGCAAACCATCTGTTTTAGTAATATAACTCTGGTTAGTCACAGCAGTGTTGCCATGTTAACGCGATTAGATAGAGCTAACCAAAGCCTCCACCTTAACAATTCTGGTGCTTCTACGACCATGCTGTTGCATCTGTATGTCCTTTGCATTCTGAAACGGTCGAGTCAGCCTTCCGCAGGCCGTTATAGAGGTGATGTGCGAAGCTTTAGTGTGGTTTGTTAGGCCGCGCTACCATTTTGGGGGCTTTTACAATGCCTTTTGTGCTGAATCCGAGGGATATTAATTTTTAACGGCGTGTCAGATTTAGATTTATGCCCGCGCTGAATGTTTTGAAAGAGCTGTAATAGATGCAATAGCGGCCTTGTTCCATGGGAATTGTGTTAGCTTTTTTTTTTTTTTTTTTGTTATTCTCCTGCTGTATTTGGTTTCAGGTTCTGAATTTTAAGAGGAACCAAGAGTTGTTCATTCATAAGGTTAAACCCCGAGTAGGTATGTGTCTGTTTTCACCTTGTATCATGCTTTTGAGAATTGGCCTTGTTGAACCTGTCAACTGGGGAGGATATTGAATTTCACCCCCTTTCCAGGGAGGGTTGAGGGGGCTGTGGCCCTGTGTTCCTCAACTTAATGTGAAGCTGTAAGTTCTTACTGTAATGTTTATTTAGTAATCATTTGTAGTTTTTTGATATTGGGTGGATGCTTAGATAAGACAGGGGTGAACAGGAAACAGGCAATGGCAAAAACAAGTATCATGCATTCAGGTTGTACCTTCACTTACACATCTTTCAGAAAATTATGTATTCACGTGTGACTGAATGTTTGTATGGTGTAGTATCCTGTACTCTAGGCATTTGTCTGTGTGTGCATAGTCTAACCCCCACCCCTCCATCTTGCTCTCCCCCCCAGGCCTGGCTGCAGAGGTACGGCTACCTGCCCCCTACAGACCCCCGCATGTCCGTCCTGCGCTCAGCCCAGACCATGCAGAATGCCATCGCTGCCATGCAGCGTCTGTACGGCCTCAACGTCACCGGCAGGCTGGACAAGACCACCATAGAGTGAGTACCCTGCCGCCTTCTCCCAAGGCATTGTGGGAACTGTAGTACCTTAAGTGATTTCTTCATGTGCTGGAGTGAAAATGGTCTCACTATACAGTTGTGTCACATCATGCAACCATAAGTGGTGCTTTTGTTAGAGAATCATACACTACTAACTTCTTTCACAGTCTGAATTTCTTTTGCTCACAGTCTAAAGCCCATATCCACAGTCCAAAGTCTATCTGAAACATTATTTTCTTTATTTTTTTTTGTTTTGCTTTATTAATGAAGGACATGCCATTTATTTTATATGTGGATGAGTTACTGGTGTTCATTTAACCCATATACACAGTGTGCACAAGTAAATCAATCATTTCGGCACAGACATTCTGAACAGACATAAACTAAATCTTTTCCTTCATTTGAGTCACTGTGTATGGGTATAAATCAAAACAGTCACTAAACCGTATGTAGTCTTTCTTTTCCTGTGTCCAATGTTTAATTTCCTCAACAATCTAACACTGTCTCTTTGTAAGATTTTAATCATTGCCATTTTTTCCTTTTTTTTTTGCTTCTTTGTATTGATGTAGTGATATCACTCTGAGGTGAGACTCTGTCTTTTACTATGTGTGTTCTTTGTTGTTAGAAAAAATCAGGCTGTGTGCAGAAGCCGGTGGGAATTAACTACCCTGATGGAACTTTGACCTCATTTACAAAATCCAGCTGTGGCCTTGCGCTCACTGGGCTTTGAGAGAACAGACCACCGAGTAGTATAAGTAGTGTTTGTTATCCTAACAGTATGTGGTACTATAGCAGCAGTACTGCCAGTGGTTGAGGCAGTGGTCGTAAATAGCAACCATGGTGACATCTGTAGTTGATTTCATGGTGCTCGTATAGTGACAACTACTCATGTTCCACAGACAGTTGTACATACATGCATTGTATCTGTGGTCCTCAAAACATGTGCTTACAATGTGTAATTGTGGAGTGAGTTAGGAAACACTGACCATGTCGTTTTGAGCAAAAGAAAGATGAAAAACTGACATCAAACGAATAAAATCTACCGCTGAGCAATTTAAGGACGTTCCTATAGGAAGGCCTCCTCAAGTACTCCTGCTGGATTGCTAGTGCTGTGTAATGTCAAGTCTTGTTAAGGCTACACGAGATCCCTGCTGTACTGTCATGAACTCTCTTAAAGCTCCACGCACAGAACAACGCTCAACAAACCCAAACATTCTAAAGTTGGCAGTTGTTGGTTGATGGTTCGAATTTTCGAAAAAAAATCCAACTGTCAACTGTACAACTGTCCAAGCAACACCCAGAAAGACTCCACTGTTGGCTTTTCTTTTTATGGCAATGAAGAAAATGGAACATAACCTCTTTGCTATGTTCAAGGTAATACTTGTCTATGTGTATTAAAATCAGAGCAAACTGATCATCAAACTTCAACAATTGCCAGTGGAACTCAGATTGGGCATTGATCAACAGAAGTCAACAAAGACAAGTGCTGGGATACTTTCCCAACACTTGTGTCTTGCTGGTGTTTGTTATTATTTGTTGTTTCTTGTGCGGGCATTGTGCAATGAGCTTTAGAGCTAAATTAACTGTAGCTTCGAGACTAAACGCTCAGTCTATGAGAAACCCTTATAAAACAAAAAGTGTTTTTTTGTTTTGGCATATGCTGCCTGCAGTCTTACCGGTGCCTTCAGATTTCGGAGAGTGGATTTAGTTGTTCCAGAAAAGTCTGCTTATATCTATATTATTTGCTGAAGAGAAGAATTTGAAGAAAATTTTCTGGCTCTGGATAGCTGCCTCAAATTTGATTCCCGCCTACACAGAATTGTAATGAGTCAGAAGTATTAGCTGACCATTGGTTATTATTAATAACATATTTCAAATTGGGTGACACTGTGCCACAAAGGAAATAGTAATTGTTCAGGCTAAACTGGCGCTTAGTATTTGTGTGCAGTGTGCCATTGTGAACTGTGAAACTGCCTCCCTGCCTCTTGTTTGCCCACCTGCTCTGTCCCATGCTGTGGCAAATCAGGGTTGCCAGATAGGTCTGTCTTGGATGCGTTTGCAGTGGTGGGACAATGTCACAGATTCTATAGAATAACCAGATGGCCAGATTTAGCTTCAGCTTCAGTTGCAGGGAGACAGAATGTTCAGCAAGAAAAATATGGAGCTGAATATCTGGTCGATCTATTGCAGGGGTGTCAGTCTCCAAGCCTGGTGTCTCTTTACAGGTAAGTGTGGCCTCTTTTCAGTCAGCAACTGGTTTAGGCCTCGAAAATAAGGTTTATAGCCACTTTGGCTATCAAGTAGTGCCCTACATACTGCAAACGTACTGAAATAAACCTGTGAAGAGGTAATGGATCTCCTGGTTTGGAGTCTGACGGCCCTGGTGTATTAGAATCTGTGACAATGTGACGTGGCTGTGGGAAGTGATGTCATCTGGAAGCGCAGAGTGATGTCATCAGGAGGTGCCAGAGCTGGGGGAGGGGGCTGCAGGCCTGACGATGTGTTTGTGTGTGTTTCTGCCTTTGTTTCGCAGCTGGATGAAGAAACCCAGGTGTGGCGTCCCAGATCAGCAGGGGGGCGGCTCCAAACTGAACGTGCGGAAACGACGCTACGCCCTCACGGGACAGAAGTGGCAGCACAAACATATAACATACAGGTGTGTGTGTGTGGGGGGGGCTGAGATCAGAAGCAGGGCTTTAAAGCTCAGGCTTAAAGGAGTAGAAGCATTGCATGTATTAAAAATGGGTGAAATTTCCCATAATTTTTAAATAAGTTACTTGATTTGTACAAATGGCTTTTTTATCTTTATTGTAAAGAGAAAAATCATTTGATTAGTTGAAGCAAGTCAGTTTTACAGGGTTCAGCACCCCTGGTGGAGAGCCATTCCAGCTCCTGCTCCATACAGTGTTTTGTGCAAGAATGTCTGCAAAAATTATTTGGATGACAAGGGGTTCTTAGCCCCCACACAGTAAAATATTCAGTGTTTAATTGCCTTTGTGAGATTCCATTTTTACCGTGACAGAGTGCACTTGGTCCCTATTAGACTCATGCAAACTCTTGGTAGCGCTGAACTGACAGTAAAAAAAACGTTGACACTCTTCAAATGCAGACACTGTAGGGGAGGTTAGATATGGTATATCAGGCTTTAAAACGAAGGTGGCTGTATTTTTGGATCTTTTTACCTATTTTTAGGGAATTTTTCTGGGACTGTGTGGAAGTACAGGTGTGTATGTGAGTCTCCTGTTTTTTTTTTCAGCTCTCGCCAAAATTAAGAGCTCAAACATTCTGCCCCTCAGGCTGAGATTGTGTTATGTAAAGGGTGATGTCATTAGACGCGTGGTAGGTCTGGGGCAGCGGTTCTCAGGATGGATAGAGATCGTCTCTTTTCCCCAGTGCCATCATGTCTCACCCTCAAAGTTAACAAACGCCCTGGCAGGTCTAATTAAGCCCTGCATTCCTGTATTTTCATCCGACTTTGATGATTCCCATCCAGCAAGCACACATTGCCACAATTGCAATAGTTTTTTCTTTTCTTAAAAAACCCTTCCAGTGTCCTTCGAGTTTATCTTAATTCTGGCGTTTTATCTTTTGTTTGTCGTCATAGTTCATTGTATTCCGAAGCCGCTTGGTAGCTATAGTAATCAATGTTGAAACAAGCCTGTACACTGTCTGAATGTAATAGTTATCTGGCTGGCAGAAAACAGTAATTAAAGAGGCAATCAAAGAAAGATGGTCATTACCTACTTATGGGTAAAAAAAATATGATGATGGTGAATTCTATGTATTCAATAGGCAATGTTAAGAAAGTTTGTGAGGAAAAGTGCTTTCAGTTGAGGATTGATAAACCCAACTTATCAGTCCAGTTTGATACCTAAATAAACGACCTATCAACGGCTGTACTAGGTGTTATTTTCCAGGTTTGGTTGGGTGGTGATGCAATCTTTCACCAGCTCCATCTTCCAAGATCATGGTATGATTCAATAATGCGTAAACACGCAGCGATGCATCTTCCCCTAGGTTAGCCTATGCGCCCCCTCATGTGGTCCATATCATTATCATCTTCTGAACAAACAAACAAACAAACAAATAGGAGGGGGAAATACCTGGGTTACGCTCTCTGTTATGAAATGGAATTGAGTTTTTTTTTTTTTTTTTCACCGAGGTAAAGCATGAGCACATGGAGATACAGATGTTGCCAGTTCCTCCAGCGTTCCAGTTTTTTCCGATGTGGGTGTTAGATTCTCACTCGCATCTGGGTCATGCGGCCCCTTCTCACACCAGCTCTTACGTTTGTGTATTGCAGGTACAGATCACGTTGTGTTCACTCTCATCCTATTTTAAAGTGTGAAGTCTGAAAATACGCGTCACTATTTTCACCATGGACTGCACTCAAGGGAAAAATCGATATAGGCATTTTATGCTTTTTACCTTTATAAGCTGATATTAAAATCGGAGGATGCTTTTTTCCCCGCAATCTTTGGGATGATCAATCTCATAGCATGAAATCGTAAAGCCTCATTCATCCTTGCCAGTTCCACTCAGTTGAACCAAAGCAAAACAACGCCTACAAAAATGAGCGTGCAAAACTTCCTGGTTTTCTTTTTTCCTGTGCAAATGCGCGATTGATGAGCAGAATTGATGGATGCGGTCTTACAGCAAGTGATTAATTCCCCCTGGTATAATAAAAATGAAAGATCACGCCTTGTTTAAATTAAAGCCCCCTTTTTTAAAACGCCCAGCATGTCAAAGCTATTCCTCTCAGTTAACTCCGCTCTTCCGCGTGACAGCGTTAAGTTTACCCAACATTCTGTACTGTCCGTCTCTCTGGATCTTGTCAACGCTTCCACGTGCATAAGACATCCTCCTGCCTGAGCTGTCAAGTAAGATGTATGTGATGAAATATATCACAGTGGACAGGGTCCCACAATCATTTCGGTCTGGAAAGAGGCACGAGCAAATGCACAAAAATGTCTAGATCTTTTTTTTACACCGAAATAATACATAAACTACAGGTGTCAGATGTAAGTGAGATATAATAGGGGACTGCTGAGTGATGGTTCTTGGAGGATTGCTGTTCTGTGATCTTTCTGCTGTGTGTGTGTGTGTGTGTGTGTGTGTGTGTGCATGCAAATGTATGTCTGCAGAACAGAAAGCATCGGCAAAGCCACATTTCCATGAAATAAGCAAGCTCCCATTTCCTTGCATGCTCTGTCATATGGCTGTGTCAAGTAGCCTTCAGGGAGGACTGTGTGTACAACCAGAAGGTCTCAGGTTAAAATATCAAGTGAGACCTTACAGTTGTACCTTGGAGTGAGGCACATTTGCCCTACAGTGATGAGTGTGTGTGAAATGATCCTATCCCATGTTGCCTTTCTGCATGGACACCTAAACAGCAAATGAAGATATTTACCAGACGGCTCAGATGATACTGATTGGTTATCTCTTCTGTTACAATTTGAGCGAAAGCAAAAAAATTGTATTTTTTTCAACACCAAAACTGTTTTGAGAGAAGGAAAGTTGAAGAGGTATAAGAGGCAGGTGGGGTTTTCGGGTGGGGGGGGGGGGGTTTAAGAGGGGGCATAATCCTCGTTTTTCGTCCCCTATTTAACTTTGATGGATGACCACAGAAGTAGATGATAAGGATTTTTTTTTTCTTTTTCAAAGACATTATTCAAATGTAGCCCCGCTTTTAATTTGATCATAACGCTGGGCTCTCTGGATTGAAATGTAAAACAGTGGAAGTCCGGCGGTTACGTGATGGATTGGCGACCGAGACGGGCGGTGGTAGCGGCAGCAGCAGCGGCTAGCGCCAATCTGCTTCAGAGCGATAAAGAACCTGAATGCTAAAGTTCAGCTCTGGCTGCTGGGATCGGCACTTTTTAAAAGTAAACTTTGAACGTTTCATTTTCTTCTTCTTTCTCCTTCTTCTTTTTTATTTGATCAGTGACTACAACTGTTGATTTCTGTGCCCAGGGAATTCAGAATATATGAAAAAATGAGGAAAGGAAGAAATGAAACGCTGTTTCTGGAATATGTTGTTTTTCATCTTAAAAAGGAATATTCAAGCTCTTGCTCACTCTCCTTCTCTCCCTCCCTCCCTCTCTCTCTCTTTCTCTCCTTCCTTCCCTCTCTCTCTCTCCCTTCCTCTCTCTCGCTCTCTCACTCTCTTTTTCTCTCCCTCCCTCTCTCTCTCTTTGCTGCCTTCCATCCCTCCATCTTTCTCTCATTCTGCTGCTTGAAAAGATGAGTTTTAAAGTTATGTTTTAAAAGTCCTCATGCTTGACTGAGCTACACTGAAAGAATGATTTGTTGATCCTCATAAATATTCTTGACACAGCCCCGCAAAAACAGATTAATTTAATTCTCTGTGTGTATTTTTTTTTTCTGAGCAGCGGATGGTTTTAACTCCTTGGGGAGAACAGAAACTACTCTAAGGCCATGTTCATTTTAAACTCACATGACATTATTTTACATTTTTCTCTTTTTCAGTTTGAATGTAAAAAAAAACAAAAGACAAAAAAATCCCGCTGGTTCATGTCGGAACACTGCCTTGCACTCTATTGACAGCGTTAAATGTTATTGAGTTGTTGAGGTGTACTCACCGCGGCAGTTTTTACATAAATTTATGCCCTGATAGAAAGAGCAGACTCAGTATATCTCAGATACAGAACACGGGCGCTTGAGAGAATATGCTGATGCTCCACATTCGCACGCAGCAACATTGTGCAAATGTCACAGTAAACGCAAGAGATAAAACGGCCCCCATGATTGAAGATAAGAAATGAGAACAGCTCTGTTGCCATGGAAAATAATTGTGTGTGAATGTAATTGTGGTGGTTTTTGGAGGGGGGGGGGGGGGGGCTCACTGATTGGCTGTTTAGGGTGGTTCCTTTGGGCTGGTTTCTTGGTCTGATTTGGTAGCGCTTACCTTGTCGGGTGGTGCCATGCACCACGGTTAACCTGTACACCAGAGCTTTTGATACAGCTCTCTGTACCAATGGTACCTGGCTACTTGGGGTTTCTATCACTCTCTCTTTCTCTCTTATGGGACCCATTTTTACACAGAGATCAGGAAGTGAGCCCTAAACCTAATTGGATCGCCAATAAAAAAAAAAACAGTCAGGAATTTGTCCAGTGAGACTCCAGTCCAGGGCTTCTTATGCATAGTAGGAGTGATTGCTCAATTCAAAATGGGGTGCCTCAATCGAAGCAAGTCATTCCCCTCATAGCAGGTATCTAGACTGTTTGGTGCAAAGACTATGGCTGTCACCAGGCAACATATCTGCCCATTTCTGCCAAGATTCTGAGGATATTCTGATATGGGAATGAGCTCAGTGTTACTGATGGTGAACAGGAGATTACTAAGAATGGATCAGTGTGTTTTTGAGTTTCTGTCCTCCGCACATCACCGCCATGTCCCTAACGCCCTCCTTTCGCCTGTGCTCTCGTTCCCGCAGCATAAAGAACGTCACCCCCAAAGTGGGTGTGTCCGAGACCCACGACGCCATCCGACGGGCCTTTGACGTGTGGCAGAACGTGACGCCGCTCCGTTTCGAGGCCGTCCCCTACAGCGCGCTGGAGAACGGCAGGCGGGACGTCGACATCACCATCATCTTCGCCTCGGGTTTCCACGGCGACAGCTCACCCTTTGACGGGGAGGGGGGCTTCCTGGCACACGCCTACTTCCCTGGGCCGGGGATTGGAGGGGACACACACTTCGATTCGGATGAACCGTGGACCCTGGGGAACCCCAACCACGATGGTGAGTGCGTGTATGTGTGTGTATGTGTGTGTGTGTATGGTCAAATGCTACATTGGAGAAGATCCAGAAATGTTAGAGTGACACCAGACCATTAGAGACAGGGGTGTTAGTCTCACACCCAAATATCTGAGAAACAGGGTAGATTAGCAAGGATGTTAGAAAGACATATTCAATTAACATGAAGGTAAGGGACATGAGGCTAGAGTGGCAGGATGAATTAGAGAGAATCAGTGAAAGAGAGAAAGATAGATAGACAGGAAAATACAGGGAGAGAGACTGATGCAAATAACTATGCAGAGAGATAGAGAGAGGACGAGTTGTAGAGAAATACAGAGAGGAAGAGACAGGCACAGAACGAAAGACAAATGCAAAGAGAGACAGAGTGAGAGAAGGATACAGAGGATACAGATACAGAGAGAGCAAGAAACAGTGAAGGAATAAACTTTACCTTTAAACCTCTCATTACTTTCAACCTGTTCCCATTTATCCACCTTGATTAATGATGAAACAAACTGTTCATGGAGTAATCAACACCAGCTGATGTAAATAGAGTAAATGGTCACCAATTTCATTTTGTAATAGCATTTGCTGTTCTATGCAAACCAGAGTTATGTTTGTTATATCCATTGACTAATTTAGTCTGTCAACAACTGTAAAACATAAATTAGCCTACAATAATATGTAGGTATAACAAATACTATTAGTAAAGAAAAATATTAGGTAACTATTACAAAATTAAACCAGAAACCATTTAGTCTATTAACATCGATTGGTGTAGATTACTCTGTGAATTAATTGTTTTAGTGTTAATCACAGAAGATAAATGGGAACAGGTTGGACATAATGGTAGGGATAAAGGTAAAGTTTGTTCCTCCCGTTTTGAGTTCACCAGCCGCCACTGAAACCAAAAGAGAGAGACAGAGAGAGAGAGAGAGAGAGTGAGAAGAGCTGAGAGGAGCAGCTGAAGGCAGGAGTGAGTCCACGTGGCCGGGATGGGGGGGCGAGTCGAGGACACCCAGTGAATCACTCCGTAGGTGCAGGGGGGAGCAGGGGAGGATGGGCACATTCCACGGTAGTGTCTGAAGCTGTGGTCGTTCCAGTCTGGAGCACTGCTCCAGGGAAAGCTACCCTTCAGCCCCCACTCTCTCCACCATGGGGAGAGTGTACGGAACGAGCAAACACACACAACGTGCTTCATTAGAGAAACTTAAATAAGGCCTGAGGCTCTACTGATACTGACGCACACACACACACGCACCGGTCGCCGCACGTAACCGGGGCGTGGGGTCGCTCAGGCCTCTCTGTCCCAGGGGATGCCGCCGTGGAAACCGGACAGTCGGGAGGCTGAATGTGATGTAAATAATGACCCCCCCTTGTGGACTCTTAAACATGGTGCGGTTTCTGCGGGTGGCCGCGGACTACCCGGACTTCAAAGCGAAAGATTCGCCCTGGTTCATATTCGGTCAGGCGTTGAGAATCTCTGTAGGCGGCACGGTGGGAGGTTTTAACAGCTGGGGGTATGTGGGGGAGGCGGAACCTGAAATATAGGGCTGGGCGATTTCTTATCGAATTTTATTTTCAATTACGAATTTGGTTTCCAACGATTAAATAAAACAAGATAATTGAGTTAAAACGATTATTGTGCCGCATTCCGTTTTGCGATGATACTCTGGTTTTGTGTTGTGCTGTAAATCCAGCGCGCCCTTTTCCTTAACAGCGATGCGCTTTCATCCCCTCCCTAGAAGCCCAAGCTCACTCTCAGCCAGGCTGTGCCGTGTTTAGCTCAATAAATGCGTGATGTTTACAAAGTCAATGATTAATCATGTTAAATAATCGTGATCTCAGTATTGACCAGAAATAATCGTGCTTATGATTTTTGCCATCATCGAGCAGCCCTCCTGAAATATCTCAACCCAAACACAACAACAGCTTATGAGCTGACTGTGCAGAATGACCTGGAAGGGTGAGATTTTGAACATGCATTAAAAAAAAAAACAGCAACAACAACATTTCGTGATAGCGCTACATTACACTACAAAAAGTAGGAACAGGAAGATCGGCAGTGTTCAGCTAATGTTGCACTTTAATTCTGATGTTTAGAACTTAAAATGTTTTTGGCATGCTCTCCAAGGTGCCTTTTCATGATGAAATGATAATCATTAGGGGACATTGTCAGTAATTTTGTACAGTACATTTTCCTGTTGCTTTGACAGACCTCGTCTTCAGGAATAAGTACGTCCAGAGAAAGTCTTGGAAATATTCGTATCAAAACGGCAACCCACCACAAAATGACAGCCTAACCTTTCTTCTTAGCTGTAATGGTACTCTGCCTGGAAGCCCAGCTTCAGCTTAGACAAATACTTCACCTCGCTCATTGCTGTCAAGGTGATGGACAAAACAACACTGTAAGATATTGACTTTTTACTCCCAGAGGGGGCTAAAATTGAAAGGATGTATATAGTGCTGTTGCTTTCAGAATAAGTATAGCCTAAACGATGTATGTGGGAATGTGGACGTAACGGATCGATTCGCTGAGTAGGCGAGAAAAAGACCTCAGTGGGTCAGGGAAAGTTGTGGACGTCATAAAGGCATCGCGACTCAAACATTTACGGGCTACCACACAGCGGCAGCGATAACCTTGATCAATACTGTACTGAGTCATCATTCTGGCATACGAGATCTGACGTGCTTGTGAAGATATTTCCTCTTTATTTTGATGATGTGCACCTGAATGACCCTCCCAGCTCAGCCATTAACACGTGAACAAGAAGGACGTTGACATAGCATTTTCAAACAGAAACACTTTGAGATGTATTCACTCTGATAATTTAATAAAATATTAACACGGTCAATCTTCTAGTAGTTTGCGGATTAGAGCAAACACTCATAGAGTGACCACAGATCCCATAGAGAATGGAGAGGGGTTTGGGCTCCATTGTTACTGAGAGGTGAGAGCAGATGGCTGATCACAGCGCCGCCCTTGAGGATGTTCAGGGAATGCTGGATTTGATGGGTCATATTTGACTATACTCCTCTCAAAACAAATCTCTCTCTCTCTCTCTTTGCCCCTGCCCAATTATGTTCCATTCTGTACTCCATACTGCCCCATTCTGCTCTACACTGTTCTATTCATCTCCTCTCTGCATCAGCTTCTGCTGTTTTTCATACAACCGCCACATTCCACTGGAAGCCCCTGGGATAACACATCACATATAATGGATGCAGGTCAATGCAGCCTATCAGTATTACCTATTTCAATGCCACTGTTAGGATGATAATACAAGCCAGCTCTTTAACTTTTATTCCTTTTGAGTCTCCCTCAGTGCCATTACCCTATTCCAGTCACACAGAAAGAAAAAAAATCCCTATACACTCAAACTCATTTGCAAATCTGTTTCCAAACCTGGAGGAGAATAGAAAGCATGATTTGCGATGACTCAGATAGCCAGCCTACTCTGATTGGATTTCACTGACTGCCATATCTGCTGCTCTGGCAGTGTGGGCATCAGGTGTTGTCTTGACGACGGTTGCCATAGATAGGGATACACCCTGGGTTTCTGAGCAGACCGGTATCTTTTTTTTCTTCTGGGTTTCACTCTTACTCAACCTGTAATGCTGCTGGGGATGGAAGTTCCAGTTTGGGCTGCTCATCTGTAGTAATCTGGTTTGGTGTCTTACCCAGCATTATGTCATGGATAAGAGGGTAGAATCGCAGGCCCCAATTACAGCCTCACCTACACACCCACCCCACTTCCTCTGGTGAGTCACCAGAGAGTTTCCCATAAAGCACATCTCTGAAGGTAGGGTGGACTTATCGGACCGACATGTGGCGGTCAGTCATTGTCCAAAGCAGCTTGGGGCACATCGTAGCCTCATGCTACATGATGGCATAAAGACAGCTCTTTTTAAAATGGCCTATAGAGCAGTACAGATGGTGGCAATGCCAGATGTCAAGGAGGATGCTCTTTGGAGCTTCAAAGGGTAGCCGGCAAAAACAGAGGAAAACAGCTTCCTTTTTATTTCTTCACTCACTTCAGAAAAGGACGTGCAAAAGTATTGTTCTTAATGTGCGTACGCAACTTTTGTGCAAAGGTTCGATCAAAAATATGTTCATAAAAAATGTTTTTTTTTTGTTGGGAATGACATTAGGGAAGGGGACCGAGTAGAGGTCACAGATGGGTCCAGTTGTAGCTTCAGTCTCAGATCTCAAAGGCATAATTCAAAAGCCTTTAAGTACACAGTACATCATAAATACATAAATGACTGGCTGAAAAAAATCCTTAAGTCTCCCTGCAACCTGGTCCTTTTTCCATCTTTTCTATCCACCCTTGGCTTGGAATCAGACGCTGTCACCCCAGGGTTTGACAGAAGGAGGAGAGATTAATCGCCCTGGAGTCGGGCAGTCACAGAGGGGATCCATACGGATGCTGGCTCCATGGACCTTGCCCAGAGGTGTAGCCTCACCGAGTCGAGCTTTCACCAGCTGAACACTCTTCCTCCAGGACATTCATTTTTTTCCGGACCCCTTTGCTGACTGTTTGATCTGGTCTCACCCAGCAATGCTTTTTTTTGTTTTTTATTTTTTACATTGCAGCCATTTAGTAGATACCTCTTATCTAGAGCGACTTAAACGTGTTTTTTTTTTTATACGCTATCCATACATTTAGTTCGATGTTTCCTGAAACAATTTAGGCTTAGCGCCTTACTGTAGTGCACAGTGACAGGCCCCTACCAAGGATTCAAACCTGTAACCTCTGAGTTATAAGTCCAATGCCCTAACCAGCAGACAACATTATATTGACACCCCTCTTCCCCACCCCTGCTCTGCTCTGTGGGTTTTCCTGGCCTGGGTCCCGCTCAAGCTATTTTTAACACCTCTTCCCAGAGCTTGATTGGGAGGGGGTTGCCACGGTTACTGTCGGGGTGTGGGGGGGGGGGGTTACTGCATACTGTACGATTACATATCTTCTCTCTGCTTCCTGCACTCTGATTGGTGCCAGCAAATTGATGATGGTGGATTTTATTGGCTAGGAGTGGTTGGCTATTTCAAACCTTCATTCTTTTGGGGGATTCACCAGATATAGTATCTGACTATGTGATCGATATGTGAAATAGTGTCAGTGACTGTGCTCGTTTTAAGTGGTTACCTCCTTTTGTATGTCCTGGTGTCAGGTGCGTGTGTTTTATTTTTTTATTTGTATTTTTTTATTCTCCTTGCCACCTGCTCTGCTCATTATAGTGAGGTGCTAATAAGCTCTCAGCTGACTTACCTAACGAATTGGGCAAGATAGAAAATAAGGAGTGAATGTGAAATAACAAATAATTAGGCAAGCTGATAAGCAGATGGATCTGAGTGTACGTAGCTGGATAAAAAAAATAAACAGTGATTCATTAATCATTTATTAACCCTGCAATGAACAGATCACAAGATGACACCGTGAGGTGGCTTGTGTGAATATATGTGACAGCAAACCTGGGTCACATGATCATTTGAAATACTTTAACCCTCTAAATACTGGTAAGTGTCCTTTAGATTACTGATGTCTGTCAAAAATAATAGTCATGTTGGCTGTAATTGTAATAACAGCCTCAAACACACACACACACACACGCGCGCACACACACACACACACACCCTTCAGGAGCTATCTTTCTCTCTTGAGCTCACGTTCCATGAACTAATAAATCATGGCTCAGCATGGGTGGGTGGGGGAACATAGCCGCCCACTCTCCCCAACCCCCACTCAGTCACGTGTAGCTCCTGCACAGACATTACTGCCCTCCAGGGGGCACTGTCCTTACCGTGGCCTTACCGCCCCCCCCCCCCCCCCCCCATCCTCTACCCCAGTGCCTGCACATTCCCAGTGTCATCTGAGGAAACGGTGAGGACTCTCCTTCGCCTGTGGTTTTCTCCCTGACTGCCCTCTTTCTTTTGCATGCCATACTTTAGGGATTTCATTAACGGGCTCTGAGGGTCTGCTGGTAGTCTCCTCTCCTCTCCCCTCTCTGCTGTCAAGTCATCTCCAGGGGAAATGGGTACAGTCATAGTGTCTCTAAGCAGCTCGATTCTCATATGAATGTCCTGCCCCTGTTTCCCTTTTTCTCTGAGTATTTTTTTTCTTGACCTTATTTTGCGGCACTGTTCACGTAAGTCCCGTCACTTTATCGACTTTTTACTACTTCCATAATATGGGTTATCCCATAATTCTCTCTGTGCTGATGTCATTTTGGTACAACCTTGATAAGGCTTTGTAAAAGCCATGCTTAATTTTAAGAATCCTCCACCTTATTAAGTATTGAAACAGTTATTGGCATGTTATTAGCATGTTATTAACCCCATTTGGTGATGATTCACATAGTAGGTTCGTCAACAGCCATAAAACAGAGTGTAATTGCATTGCCACTGTTGGAAAATATTTCTGTACCAGTGTATCAGCAGTGCATGCCACAGCCTTATCAAGCGTGTCGTATGCTGCAATATATCATAAATATAGGAATATGAAATGGTAAATAAATAAATATACTGGAGGTGCAATGGTGGTGAATCAAATCTTCAAAAGTCTAGAAGCGGAACTGCAATAATTGCAGTACCTGCATTAGCAAAGTCTGCTACGTTGTGTAAATTGCACTATAAATGCGATACTATTCTTAAAAATGTTCCAGTTCACTTTTCATGATCGTGTAAAAACATGGCTAATTGTACATTTGTAGCACCAGGAAGGGGACATTGTGGGGCATTCTGTTTGTAGAGCCTTATGATAGGGCTGTGGAGATCCCCTGCTCTTTTACTGTGGTACAACAGCATGGTCTTTCAGAGACCCAATCTGGAACCAAAGAGCATATGGAGTGTCTCATTGCCAACCATAAGGCTTTTATTATTTTTTTTTTCCCCGCCCTAGTCCTGGGTCAGTGGGTCAGCAGTGATAAAACCGTGGCCTTAATTACAAAGAGAGCAGACAAGCATGCTTAAGACCAGGGGGTCCATCCAGCTGACCTCTGGTGAGATAAGCCTGGTCTCTGGTGACCACATTCAGTTACCGCCTCAGAAAACTGTAATCTGATCTAAATGGAGGCAGCCGCCTGCAAATCTACTGATATGATGCCACATGGAAACTGGGACTTCCATTGGAATAGATTGGATCATTTTGGCTTTTATGGGTCTTAGGACTACGATTGGGCTAGGGAGTGATTGAGAGCTCAGAAGGACACCAGCTTGTTTGAGAATTCAGTGTAGCTCATGGGAAAAGGAAAAAAAACTCACTTCAGTGCTAAACCCAGACGTTAAGCTATCTGTTGCCATTGTTCACTCTGTTGCTATGTGGTGAGTCAGACTGTTAATGTATATTTTACACATTTATTTGATTCCTACTGCCAGTAGTGGCCATGACAGCAGCATGTGGGTCTCACCTGTTCTGGTTGTGTGTATGTCCTTGTGTTCTCACAGGTAACGACCTCTTCCTGGTGGCGGTGCACGAGCTGGGCCACGCCCTTGGCCTGGAACATTCCAACGACCCCACAGCCATTATGGCCCCCTTCTACCAGTACATGGACACGGAGAACTTCAAACTGCCGTACGATGACCTGCAGGGGATACAGAAGATCTACGGTACGGGCAGGGGTCACAGGAATGGACAGTGGGAGAGGGTTTTGGGACAGGACTGTGGCACAGGTTTGGGAGGGGCATTTCCTGGATAGATAGCTTTGTAGGTGGGGCTTTGGACAAGATAATGGGGCTGGACTCTGTGGGATTGGACAATAGGGGGAAATGTGGGTGGGGCCTGTGGAGGCTGATCCATCTGGGAACCTCCAGTGTTTTTACCGCGAGCGCAATCACACAACCACTCACTGCTGATGCACGTTAGTCTCCCCCGCCAGCGAGATCACTATGGCCGCTAACTCCCGCCCTTCCTCCTGTGTGCCATTTCCCTCCATCTCTGCCCCCAGTGGGACCATCTCTGCGAAGGGTTGCTCTGTGAGAAATCACTGTAAAAGCCAGTGTTTGGTTTGTGGTATGCAGAGCGTTAAAAGAAACCTTGGTTTGGTGAATTCAAACAAATTATTATTTTTGATATATTTATTAACATTTTCCATACAGACAATGGGCAGGGCTTTCTGCTCATGAAAATGAAATATATACTTACTTAAAAACATTGTCAAGATCTGAATATATTTCAGAATGCTTTAAAATATATATGGGCAAATATGCAAATCATTACAGTTTTCAGATATTTCAATATTTTTTCTTGACATTTTTTGCATGCTGTGTTGTGTTATATACATATTATTACATATATATGTAATTTTTTTTCCCTGAAACTCCATATATTACCATTTTATTTGAATGTGCCCGATTTCCACAGCAGATGTTAGCTGGTAATGGTGAGCTCAAACCTTCAGAACGAGCTCACTGTTAGCCGCTGATGGTTAGCTCAAACCTTCAGAACGAGCTCACTGTTAGCCGCTGATGGTGAGCTCAAACCTTCAGATCGAGCTCACTGTTAGCCGCTGATGGTGAGCTCAAACCTTCAGAACGAGCTCACTTTTAGTCGCTGATGGTGAGCTCAAACCTTCAGAACAAGCTCACTGTTAGCTGCTGATAGAGAGCTCAACCCTTCAGAACAAGCTCACTGTTATCTGCTAATGGTGAGCTCAAACCTTCAGAACGAGCTCACTGTTAGCTGCTAACGGTGAGCTCATGCTTCCCGCTCCTTTCACACGGTGGTTTATAAACACCAGAAGCAAAAGAAAACAAATGAAAGGGTTTCTCATGAAAGAGAGGCCCTCACGGTCCCCCAGGGGCCCTTTGCTTACTCTGCGCTCGGATTACGGCCCCTCCATCTGGAGCTGTGATTTAGCCAGTGTCACACGCACAGTCCTCCCCTAAATTCATCCTCCTCTCCTCCACCTATTTCACCTCCTCTCCATCATCATACTTCACTCCTCCTGCACCCAGAGGTTGTAGAAGTACCACACATATTTTTATCATTTTTTTCAGCTTAGCTCCTTACTCAGGTAGCAAGGCTAATTTGTGAAATCATCTGTTTTAGTGCATGGGTGGAATAAATACATTGTAGTGTGTACGTGCATTCTGAAACTCAGGTTTTTCTGCACCTGCCTTCACCGTCTTCACCTCCCCCCCTCTCCTTTACAATCTCAGCCCTCAACCTCCTCTCCTTCTAACACTGCATACTCCCGCCCCCCCCCTCCTTCACCTCTGCAAGGGCAGTGCAGTGGCCCCAGTGACGCGTGTTTGAGGAGATAAGGCCAAAGATCAGATATGACCTACACACAAAAAAAAACGGACATGACCTCTGAGGATAGAGGGAGGGGGTGGGGTGAGGGAGAGAGAGGGAGGAGGGTGGGGGGAGTAGGGGGGGGGAATGGGAGAAAGGAGAGGGGGAAGTGAGGGAGATAGGGCACAAAAGAGGGGTTGAGAGAAAGAGGAAGGGGGTAGGGACAGAGAAAAATACAGAGGGGGACAGGAATGTAGAAAAAAGACAGACCAGGGAGAGAGAGCGCAGACAAGATGTTGAGAGAGTAAGGCAGAGATTGAGTGGAAGAGATAAAGAGAGAAGAGTTGGAGAGAGATAAAGAGAGTGATAGAAAGAGATAGAGAGGATGAACAGAGAAGAATGGGGAATGAGACAGAAAAAGTGGCAGGAGACAGAAAGGATAAGATGGAGGGTGGGGCAGGTTGATGACCTGTCGCTGGATCATTCTGTGCGCCTGTGAGCGCGCTCAGCCTTAGGTTACACTCCAGATTGGTCAAATTTCCCCCCAGCAATGACAGCTCAAGTAAGCTTCCAAACCCCCTAGGACATTCAGCCTCAATGTTCCTTCCCACTGCCAGCTTACAGTTCCCTGCACACTTTCTCCAGCGCATATATTTGTGATTTTAAGTGGCGGTAAGACATTTACATTCATTATGTGCTCTTATCTGGAGAGACCTGGACTGCTTTTTTAATATTTAAAAAACCAAATATTTAAAAATTCACTTATTCAGCTGGGTGTATGTTGAAGCAACTCAAGTACCTTTCTCAAGGGTACCACAACAGTGCCCCATCTGGGAATTGAACTCGCAACCTTTGAATTACAAATACAACTCCCATGTATGGTGTTGTATAATGGAAGACTGCTGCGTTCTAAGGGATTTAATTCAGTCAATGAACACAACCCCCCCTCCCCCCACCACCTCTTTTGTGGCCGATCGTTTTGGTGATGGGGAAACACATGAGGAAGAACAATCGCAGTGTAATCCTCAGATTTGATATCAGCGGTTTACGCAGGAGGATTACTCTCCTGTTCATTCATCACCCTCATCCTCTGAGCGCCTCCAGACAACACCGCAGTGATTGGCTGTGTCAATCTGCTCTCTGATTGGTAGTAATCCCTGGCAATTGATTGGCTGGGTGTTGATACATCAGCCATGACTACAGTACCTTAGCAACCAAAGCTGCTAATATGGGGGAAACATATTTAAAGAATAGGAATTTCACTGTATATATATAAATATTTTTTTTTTCCCACATGACATCATCCTTGCCAGGTGTAATATGATCACCTTATTTGCTTTCTCAGATGGTTTTGTGGAATGACTGGAAGACTAGAGAATATAACAATGTGACAGGTCTAAAGCAGGGCAAATGTGGTGACGTATCTCATACAGCTGTAGGTAAATACATAAATCATTGTGCCGGTTTTGCAGGAGCAATTAACGGCCCTCTGTACACAGTTAATGACTTTTCTAAGTGAATATAATTTTTTTCCCGCCATAATTATGTTTCTTCTGAGATAGCTCTTAAGCATGTGGATTATTGTAAGAAAAATGAATATGAAAAAAATATATTTTTCTTGCAGCTGTCTGTAGGGTAAAGAAAGCCTTTCAAAGCCCTGATGGTGCATTTAAAAGACATTTTTTTCTCACCATACTTATCTTCCTGAGAACAGACAGTTTGAATTTGTAAGAAACTCCTGCAGTTTTGCAGAGCTGCTTGGAATCCGATAACTTTCAGAATCACTCGCGCCTTTATTTCCTTAGTAATGAGGGATTTTTTACTTATCAGTTTATTGATTTTGTAATTTTTTTCAGCATTTTATTATTATTTTCATTTGTCATTATTGTTATATTGGCTTCAGTTCCGTACCTCCTCTTGCAGTGAGTCAAAGACACAAAGTCCCTGCCCCTACAGAGGATGGTTATTTCAGACAAAAATGATTTACTCCTTCCCTGTTTTTGTGCTCAGCTTCACAGGGGGCAACCCAGTCTCAAGCTCTTCCTACTCTCTGGACTAATTAAATAGGAATAAGACAGTTGTTGTATAGAAAATGCAGAGAAAATGCCCACCAATCACAGAGTACAGTGGTAACTAGCAATAGACTAAAAATTGAGAGTGATTGGTGGAGAAATCCTTCTATATTTCTTTATGGTGCATACACAGAATTATTATTGCCAGAAAGTATCCACCAATCACTCTTGCTGTTGTT
>JAFBMS010000180.1:222500-352500 GCA_019788955.1 Albula glossodonta | reverse complement strand
ATTAAGAGCCAGCCTCAACACTTAACGAGGTAAAAATAGACAAACCGTTGGCAGGGGGTTGGGGGGGGGGGGGGGGTTGGTAGCATAGCCCGATCTCCTCAGGGGAGCTTCCTGTCACAGGTATGTCCACACCGGCTAAGTAATTGGGGAGGCTGGGTGTTTCCTGTTAGAGCACACGTGTCTGAATATGTGTTTTAGCATATGCGTGTCTGTCTTTTTTCTTATGTGTATATGTGTCATTTTCAGTTTGTGTGTGTGTGTGTATATATGAAAATAAGCAAATAAGTACAAAAGAGATTCAGAAAGATGTGAATGAGTTCAATAACATTTGAAAGAAATACACACAGCTCAGTAATCCTTAGTCGATAAAGGTATCTTTAGTCAATCCTACCATTTTTCCTATCCCAGCCAATAGGTAGAGCTTGAAGCAGATTTTTTACAAAGTATTGCATAATGAAGTAACTTGGGTAGTGTTTAGCCAGAGTTTCTTCCATTTGGTTTAGTTTTTGTATATGACTGCCACAGGCAGTGGTAGCGCTGGGTGGCTTTTATGTGTCCCTGGAGTTTGAAACCGAAGGCTATTGGGATTCAGTGCCATCTTGCACAACGCTATTGGCACTTTTTAAGCGCGTTGCTCCAAGAAAAAAAAAAGCCTGCTGTGCAGTTTGGCAACAGATCCGTTAACATGTGAAACATTAACCATTGTAAGCCCTCTTTGCAAATAAGCAATTAATTCTGGAATAGTAATGTGAATTAAGATTAAGGTGGGGGGGGGGGGGGGGGGGCTCCATCTCCAAAACAGTGTTGCTCTTCGTGTTCTTGCTTTCCCACTTCAAAATAATTAGGCACATAGCTTTTTTGGGGATGTGAGCAATATTCCTCCATGTTGTATACCATCTGGCCAAACTGACAGCGTTATCATATGTATCAACACCTACCAAGTTTCACTGACACAGTTCTTGCCAAAAAGTTCAAAATGCTAAGGGCTAAGCTAACTCTTGTGCAAAGCATCATGGGTAAACGTGTACTGTCGAATTTGGTTAGCTTGCCAGCTATAGTCTTCCACTGTCAAGCACTTGTAGATTCTAATTTCTATTTTGTTTTAAAGTAAACACAATAGGTAATACAGTATATCTTGACTGGTGTGCCATGACTTTGGATCATTTAAACAGAGCACAATGTTTGTTTTCAGCAAGCAACTTTCTCTAACTCCGTATGCGCCTTTGACTTTAAGGACCCTCTCCGCCTCTTCACAGGACCAGTGGTTCTGGCGTGTCCGTGACAACGCGGTGATGCCGGGGTACCCCATGCAGATCGCCTACTTCTGGAGGGGGCTGCCCCCCAAGATCGACGCCGTGTACGAGAACAGCGAGGGCAAGTTCGTCTTCTTCAAAGGTGAGAGGCTCTCAGGTGTAATCTTTTCTTTAATGCTGTGCAAACTCCGATATACAAGTTCATGTTTTTGGTGGGCATTCTTGTGAGGATACTAAACTTGCGGATAGGCTTATCCCCAGTTTGTGTCTAGTACGTGGAAAGCCACTTGATAGTGACATAGTCATTAGTGACCAGGCCAGTGATGCAGAGTCTGTATTCACAGAATTTCTAAAAGTGCTGATCTTGGATCAGTTGTTGGCCCTGTCCATAACATTGAATTAAACATGGAACATATTGCAAAGATCAGTAATGTGTTGCAATACTGAAGCACTTCACAGATTGAGAGCAAACATGCAAACAGGCTAGTTTCATGCTAGTTGTATGCTTTTCTGAAATAGTAGGTTGTTGAGACAAGAGAGCTTATTTTTTCATTAAATTTTAATCTTGTAAAATATTGAAGCAAATAAGTGCACTTTCAGGATATTTTTACTGTATATTTATACTGGTGTTGAGTGTATTTCCTGGAAAAAAAAAACAGGGCTAATGACACAGTGAGGTAGTAAAAAAAAGGCCTCACCTTTTGCCCCAGGTTGTCCCCCGTGGCCAGGCCTGATGTTGCCTGGGAGTCAGATATCAGAGACCGCGCGCGATAAGAGGCCGCCAGAAGCTCATCTTGGGCTGGCCGCTGGCGGTTATTGTGGCCGGTGTTAGAATGATTGCTTTTCCGGCCTGTTTGCCGGGCTCCCTGCCCCCAAACCCCTATGGGACATGGGTTATTCTCTGCAGATAGTAACACTGAAATGTGAAGATCTCACCAAAGCCTTGTCCTGTACATGTTTTTTTTTCCTCCTTACTTCCTCTTTACAAGCGTTATTTGGGCATCTTATTAAAAGCTGGGATAGAAGCTGTGGCATACATTTCAAGACATTTAGAAATTTAGCGGACACCCTTAGCTAGTGTGACTGACACATTTAAAATCTCTGCACTCTATCACCTCAGTTCTTCTTGCTGTAAGCCCATAGTGCAAACCGCAGAAAACACTGTGTCACCCCATGTTACAAAAAATGAAATGAAGTATATGTAAAAAAACATGAGATAGGAAATACAATTCATTTATACTGAAAAGGGAAAAAAAGAATTTCTTGGTCAAGTCCTAAATATTATCTTTTTATTGCCTTCAGAAAGAAACAGGTATAAACTTCTGTGTGAATTCTACATAAATAAGACTACTACATTGCTTTTGGCAGGCTAATGGCTGAGAGTTACAAGCCTGGCACATGAGACCAGATTCCTCTTGTTTTGTTAATTTTTTGGATGTGTTTTTATAAGGCTTATTGTAAACGTGGCATACATGACTTAATCATAATTTCCCGAACCGTATTCAGCCCGAATATCGGTTCCATCCTGGAAAGTGAGCTGGTCTATGGATCTGAACTTGAAAGCCTATCTATGAAAGCCTGGCACAGAAGACTCAATAACAACAGCCACATCCCTCCCACCCCAGTGCATGGCAATTATTATATGGTAGCCCAGCCCCTGAGACGCTGTGACATTTGGAGACTGGATTGAACAGTGCTAGGCCTCAGAGCCAGAGCTCAGAGCTGCAGGTTGTTTCACGGGGATAAGACGGAAACTCAGCGAAAGCGAGCGCTGTGAAACAGGCTTTGTTGTTTTTTTTTTTGTTTTTTTTTTTTTCTTCCCAAGAGAGATATTCATCTTGCGACATCTCAGATGAATATCACTCTTGGGGACAGTGTGACGAGAGTAAACATGCATGGAGCTGTGGGGTGTGTAAGGTTTGCCGCTCGGAGAGGAAGGTTTCCCCGTATGGTTTGCCAGGAGCTGCATGTTTTGGCAGGCATGGCAGAGGATGATGTCCTATGGTAATGATAGTGAAGATCAGTAAGGGCATCAAAAAGCCTCCCTGATGTGCTAAAGAAGTACACACATATATATATATATGTAGGTTCCTCATATATTATTGATGCTGAACACGTGCACACAAACCCCTGGAGAAGTTGGCTCATGGTGCGACACACACAAACACAAACACCTTGAGAGGCTGTTTCATGGTGTGACCATGGTTGCTGTGCCTGTGTGTTTTTTGCAGGTAACAGATTCTGGGTGTTTAAGGACACCACACTGCAGCCCTCCTACCCGCAGGATATCTCCCGGTTCGGCAGCGGCATGACGGCGCAAAGCATAGAGACCGCCGTATGGTGGGAGGACGTGGCCAAGACCTACTTCTTCAAAGGGGACAGGTAAGCCTTGGCATAGCCAATCACTCTCCCTAAGGGTCTGCTGAATCCTCCCTACTGTACTACATCAGTAGTAACACCATCACCATGGTGACATCATCATTCTGGATGCCACATGTAAAATAAAAGACACCACTGTTGTGTGTGTGCTTGCTTTAGGCTGATGTCACTGCTCTTTCTCTAGTTTTGGAGCATGACCTCACACTTACATACGACATGGAGGATGACATTCACAAAACAACATAACTTAAATGTAATATTTGAATAATGGCCACATTTCTGTTTGTGGTCGAAAAAAAAGGACGTTAAACAGTTTTGCTTGCAGCTGAGTGTGTTGACTCCACTCTTGTTTGTGTTTGTACGCAGGTACTGGAGGTACAATGAGGAGATGGGGACCATGGACCCTGGGTACCCCAAACCCATCACCGTGTGGAAGGGGGTCCCAGACTCTCCACAGGGGGCCTTCGTGGATAAAGCCAAAGGTATGAAAGCCCATCCACAATAATTACTCCATGGAGCTCAGTACCAGGAGTGTCTGGTAGCATTTACTAAGTGCCAAGTCAAATATTTTCTATGCTGCTATAAAACCTCCATTCCAACAGTTAGTCTTAACTAGAGCCAAAAACAAAGATAGAGTCTTGCACAGGTAGTGGAAAGAAACAACCATGTTCCTGTAGATAAAAAAAAAATCTGTGATAAATTGTCAATATTATAAACCAACTAATATAATTCACATTTAATTCCACGTGTTTTCAAAACCAGATCACGTTATGACCCTGAATTTTAACTGCATTTGTTATTGAGGTTATTTTTATTAAGTAATTGATTGTTTAAATGAAATTCACAAGGGGAACAGTGTGTGCTGGATCAAACAGATTGGCAGGAAACAGAAACTGTGGCCCAATCTGGCGTTGCTGAGGTAGAACGAAGTGTGGGGAGTGGCCTCAGGAGGGGGCACTCTCATTGGATGGGGCAGGTCACATGGCAAGGATGTGGAGACTGGTTCTTGGAGGAGGACAGGGTGGGGGAAGGTGGGTGTTTGACGTAGTCCTGGGTTTCCAGACAGACAGGTGGAGAGACTTTAGCTCGGTGTACTGTTCTCCCTGTGTGTGCCAGATCCATAGCAGCTTTGGCTATCCAAGCATGAAGGATGGCACAGCATCAAAGGACATAGTTTAGCCAGCCACTTCTGTTACTGGGCTTTATTTTTGCCTTTATTTAAGCAGGTGGGTCAGCTGGCCAGTTCTCTTTTGATGTGGTGACCTGGGGAATCAAAGTGGGCAGGGACTTCAAGAGATTGTGTTGCCAGTCAGATGTCAGAGAAGATTATGTGTTCATCAGAAGATTAGGGGAGACAATTTTATGGGAATTTGACCAGGACACTTGGGTTAACACCCTTAGTCTTTCAAAAAATGTCTTGGGATCTTGTAATGAAGCATTGATGGTAGTTAACCGTCTCCCTGCTTTATGTCCCAAAACTGCAGGTTTCACCTACTTTTACAAGGGGAAGGAGTACTGGAAGTTCAACAACCAGAAGCTTCGGGTCGAGCCAGGATACCCCCGGTCCATCCTAAAGGATTTCATGGGCTGCGATGGTCTGATTGATCCCGACCGAGAATGGCGCCCCCCGGAGGAAGACGTGGACATTGTCATCAAGCTGGACAACACAGCCGGGACAGTGAAGGCCGTCGCCATAGTGATCCCCTGCATCCTGGCCCTGTGTCTACTGGTGTTGGTCTACACCATCTTCCAGTTCAAGAGGATGGGCACGTCCAGGCACATACTGTACTGCAAGAGGTCCATGCAGGAGTGGGTGTGAACGCAGACCCTTCCCCCGCCCGTCACCCCCTAAACCGCGCCCCACCCACCTGATGAGGCGTGGCGTCTTTCGGTCTTTCGTGTTGACCTCACGGACTGCGGGTGTGTCCTCCTCACCTCGCCCCTCCACCCTACTCCACCGCCCCTTTTTTGGAAGTGGGTGTTGGGGTTTTGTTCCTACCCCCCCCCCCCCCCCCAGCCCCTCCCCTTCCTCAAACAGGAGAGAGGCTACTTTCTCCCAGTTCCCTATGTCTGGGAACGCTGCCAGAGCAGAGCAAGGGAGCAGAATTCAGCTTGGACTCTTCCCACAATGCACTGTGTCGACCATTGTGACATCACTGACTTTCTGTTGCCTGGGAGGCTTTAAAGTACCTTGGTCTGTTCCTCCACCTCCACACGATCAAAAAACCACGCTGGCTAAAATTGTTAGCGAACAAGTGATTGGCAAATCTTTTCCAGTCATTTATTTATATTTGTTTCACTTTTTTTTTTTTTTCAAAAGATCCCCTAAACATCTTTCTAACATGATCCACAAACCCTAACCAAAAAAATTCTCTCCAAAGAATATTTTTTTGTTTTTTATTTAGAGTCACTGATTACCATTTATCCTTTATTCTTATATTGTTTTATTTCTCTCTTTCCACACTTGATCCTTTGACAAGGATTCTGACTGTTCTGGCAGTCTGTCTCAAAACAGGGGCCAAAATTCTCTGCAATATTTTTAACCGCCTTAATTACAGATTGTTGTTTTTACTTTATTTTTATTTCTTTTTCTGGTATACCGCTTTGTGTGTTTGTTTGTTGAGCGAGTCAATGTGGTGGGATGTCTGCTTATAGAAGCCTTGCCCCTTTCTGTCACCGCTGATTTACAGACTTCAGTCGGAGATGTTTGCCAAGGGCCACGGCTTCACTCATCTAAGCTACGGGGGGGAGGACAATGTGGAGCGAGGCCATACACGAAGCGAAGCTTAACAGGCAAAGGACCAGAAAAGTGGGTCCCATGTCTGTAAGACCCACAAAGACTAAGAGCGTCAGGTTATGACAGATTACCTTTAGCCGATGGACTCTGTGAACAAAGCAAGGTCGCAAAGGACGAGAGGACATTAATGTAAAACTGTCTGTGTTTGGATGATATAGTGCCCCCCCCCGTGATAACACAAAGCTTGTTCGTGGTCCGATTGTCCTTTCAAAAAAACCTGCATTTTAATACAACATCACAAGACTCGTGCCATTCCAAATCATTAAAGGATACCTTCTTTTTTTTTCTTCGGTATTTATTTGAGTTGCTTGGTCGGGACACATCTTGTATCATGCGGTCTGTTTTGATCTGGGAGCTGGGTCGACCAACTCTGCGCTATGGCGTTTGCAGGACTCCTGTTCCACTCTTGATGTGCTCTTGCTGTGATCGACTGTATCATTTTAAAAAAGGGTAACCATAAAGGAGGTGGCCTTCACAGCAACTTGTACTGTAGGCGGGCCTTCTCCATCTCTTCCTCGCCTTTTCCCCTCTTCTTTTCTCTTTTTATTTTTCATGGTACTTTTTTTCAAGAGTCTCAGTGAAAACCTCATCATCCAAGTGGAACATTGGATTATATCTTAACAGGGCGGAATGTCTGGTGTGGAGGGAGAGGGGCCATCCTCAGAGAACTTTTGTTGCCCAGGACGACAAGGAACTTTATATAGTGCTGTCCGTCAGGGCCTGGTTGGAGAGCCGCTTCCCTATTGGCTGCCTAAGACTTTGAACCACCACTGGGTAGTGTGTGAGATTCAGAACAGGCGGAGGGGGGTGGCCACTGATCGTCGGGAAATGAACCGACACTGTCAGCACATGACTAAAAACAATGCCTTGAACCTCGTTTTATTTTTTGCGTATTGTATCGTATGTATGTACTGTAGCAGTTGTGAACAGTTAAAGGAATCTTATCAGTCACATTTAACGTTATCCTTGAATATGTACAAGCAGTCTGTCCTGTGGGGGCTCTCTGACCTTTTGCACTGTGAGCGGCGTCACTTCTAGGGAAAACTTTGGCGAAAGTATCACTTTCTAGGAAAAAAAAAAGAATAAGAAAATACGAAGATGAATTAACCCATCTTGTTGCCAGGCAACAGGAAAAAGGTTTACTGTGCTCACTTCAATGCAGAGTTTTTTTATATGTTTTTTTTGTTTGTTTGTTGTTTAATTTTTTTTTCTGTCACATAAAAGAATGTTGTTTTTTTCAGTAGTCAATCAGCCTGTAGAAATGTATATATAAAATATCATACACTATGTTAATGAAAATCATACCATAGTTTTATTCAACGTATCCTAAGCAAAAGATCAGGGAATTTTAGTGTCATTTCTTGTCCAATCAGCTACAGGAAGATGTTGGGTTTGTAATGCAAATTAAAGGCCAGAGAGCTACCAAGGTCTGTATTTGTAAAGCCTCTTAGAGTTTGAGCACTGATCTGGGATCAGTTTTGTCTTTTGGTTCATAAGTGAAAGGGTGAGGATATGGAAAGGGGGAAAGCTGATCCTAGATTAGTACTCTTACTCCGAGATGCTCTATGAATGCAGGCCCAGATCACAGTCCCACAGGATGGGAGTGCAGGATGGATGGTTGTAATAGTAAGACATTTAAAAAAAAAAAACAAAAAAAAGAAGAAGAGTTTTAATGTTTACAATTTGCAATTGCTGACAAACCTTGGGAATGCAGTGGACTGTCTGTTTCTATGACATAGCATCACAGTCTCGAATTTCTCTCCCTGACCCCCCTTACGAAAAACTCATATCAAGTAGAGAGTGAAGGACTGTGAAGCATGTTCCTTGCTTCATATATATATATTTTTTTGTTATCGTTTTGGAGATAGGGAATTGATCCCCCCTCCTCCTCATTGTTTTTAATGTCTTAATTTTTTTGTGATTTGTTCCTTTGGGGGCCTACACAGAGCTTTTATACCGTTTTTTTTTTTTCATTTCCTGTGCCCAGCGTTACCATCTCGTTGCATTGTATTTGAAGAACAGCCATCTCGTCGACCAATAAATGGATCTGAACATGTTAAAGAGAGGCTCGGTCCCCGTGTTCATTCAGTCAGCAGGCAGCGCGAACGCGCATGTGATGCACGTGGCTTTCTGGAAGTGTGACACTGAAATGATGTGTGTGTATGTGTGTGTGTGTGTGAGTGTGTGAGTGTGTGTGTGTGTGTGTGTGTATGTGTGTGTGTGAGTGCATGTGTGTGTGTGAGTGTGTGTGTGAGCGCATGTGTGTGTGTGCGTGTGTGTGTGTGAGAGTGTGTGTGTGTGCCTGTGTGTGTGTATATGTGTGTATGAGCGCATGTGTGTGTGTGTGTGGCTGTGTGTGTACAGCATGTTAGCAGAATGGGACATTGTACATTTGAATCAGAGGAAAGTGTGTGTGTGAGAGTGGAGTGTATGTGTGTGTGTGTGTATAGCATGTACACAGTATGGGACTGTACTTGTGAATCAGAGGAGAGAGAGAGAGAGAGAGTGTGTATGTGTGTGTGTGTGTGTGTGTGTGTGTTAGCATGCTCACCCCGCACATGCTAGGCTAACACTCTTGGGGCCCTTCTGGCAGTAGCAAAGCAGGGACGAATCCACAGGCCCTCTGACTTCCTGGAGCTGAGGTTTAAACCTTAGCTGTGGGCTCAGTGATGGCAAAATGAGGCTTCACAAACCCCTTAATGGGTGGAGATACGAGGAGCTGTCAGTCACAGTGTTCTGTAAGCCAATCAAAAATTGTGCCCTTCACACAGAAGCTCAATGATTGGTTCAACTCAGTGTACTAGCCCAGATACTGGTAGAATATGCCCATTTATGAAAATGTGTGTAATTGATCTCACAAACAAGAAGAGCAAAGAAGCATTCGCAACTGAGCCCGTATGCTTTTCAGTGGAGATAAGGAGGCAGAAGTAGACAAGCATTACATACGGCCATGTGAACATTTTATTCTATTTTATCCACACATTATTTTCCCCAACCCAAACTCTGATTCACGGGACGGCTACGCTCACGTCTTTCCACACTGCAGACACACCACAGATATGCGTATGACTTACACGTGAAAATGAACTCTTGAGTGGAGACGCGTATAAACCCCCATTTTTGGCTGAAGCATTTCTTTACGGTCGCTCTTTACATCAGAGCGCATCGCCCAGCCGCACCGTAATTTCATGCCCCGCGTGTCTCTCCAGAAGTAGACTTTATCCTGCCGCGTTCCGCACTCCGGCTTCTCTCACCTCCTCTAATTCGCTCTGTCACGCTGTTAGTCAACGCAAATTTTTGAGTGCCGTCAATGAGACTTTAATGGGAGTGCGATTAACGCAGCAGCTACGGTGTTGACAAACAAAAGGGAAGTTTAGCGGAAAGAGGAGGAGTGAATGAAGGCCATGGATGAGGCAAGACGGCGGGATAAATTGAGGCTCTGCCGCCATATGCCCCTCCTTATGCGGGAACATCTGTAAACAACCGCATTCAACGCTGTTTCACCCCGTTCATGACAAAATCAAACCTCAAACTGTATAAACATCACAACATAATAACACCCACACGATGAGCCCGACAAAAAAGCATAACTATTGTAAAGAATGATTTGTTTGCTTGATGGTTTAATTATAATTAAAAACTATTAAAAAAAGATTATTAAAAAGGGAGCAGAAGAGTGAATCACAGCCTCTGTACTGAGCCAATCATAGATGATAGATAAGCAGAGACAGATACATGCAGACCTGATTAGAGGGCTAAATTCATGAATGGGTTTTGTTAAACTGAATAACGCCCTCTGTTTAACAATTGAAATTTGCCAACAGTAATGTATGAAAGATGCTTTTTCCCATTTTGTTAGAAAGGGATGGGATGTTTTAAATCAGCGGTGTCAAAGCTCAGTCCTGGAAGGCTGGTGTATATTCTAGGTTTTGACGTTTCAGCAGCTGGTTTCGGCCTCTAAAATAAAAAAGTGTGGAATCTTTGAGCCAACCAGTGACTTAATTGTATAAATTAAGTGCTGAAATATACCGAGACAAACACTTGATGCTTCTCTGTTGTGAGGGATGACTAACCAGAGGGATCACAAAGGGTCAATAATTATATATATATAATTGGAGTATACTGTAACTCCAAAGCCCACATATATTAACAATACTGTGCTAATAATTTACATCCCAAGATGTTTAAGTGGATATACTCTGTATAAATCTACACAAACCAGAGGCCAGGAAGGACAAGTGAGCTTAAATTGAACAAAAAGGATGTCCAAACTGCTCTCTAAAATATGTTCTGGCTCGACTTTAAAACATAGAGGCACTGAGTACAAAGGACTCTGTTCTTTTAGTTATTAGTTGGGGACATGAAAGGGGGAAGGCTATTCCAGACAGACGGATAGAGGGAGTGATGAAGAGGTCGTGTGGAGGAGGGGAAGAGTGACGGAGAGAGAGTGGGAGAGATGTTGAGGGAGAGGAGAGGAGCGATTTTGAAAGGAGGAGGAGGAGGATGATGAGTGAGAGAGCGAACGAGAGACAGATAGAGAGAGGGAGGGAGGGAAGGGGAGAGGCTGGAAGCGTAGGAGAGAGAGAGAGAGATGGAGGGATTGAGAGCAGGAGGGAGGGGTGACGCGTGGGGGAGACTCGTTCTTTGTTCCCGGGGAGTTAACTTTCTGATCGCCTGCGAGAGAGAGAGAGAGAGAGAAAGAGAGAGAGCGGCCTTGAGCTCGAAAAAGCCTGATCAATGAGCAAACTTTTGAGTGAACTCTGAGTACAGCTGAGATCTGGGCCAGGCCAGCTTTAAACAAGCCTCGATCAGAAAGAACGCTCCACCCGCCCGCCCAAAACACCCCCAAACCCCGCCCCTCCCCCACCCCCACCATCTCTGAGGCCTCATGGGTCAGGCCCTGTACCTCTCCACTATCGGCAGGGCTTAAGCCTAACACTTCATCCTACTTACAGAGGGCACATGCCCACATCATAATAGTTACATCATGTCTCATGTCTCATTCAGCAGCATGCATGTAAAATATGTTACTTCGACCCGGATTCTTCATCACCTGTGTGATCTTTCATAAACTTTTATTCCATTTATGATGTTTTATGATAGTTAAGCCTTTTTTCAGGTGCATTATACAATATGTCTTAATCAACAGCTATAGTTCTGCTGTATTGTATGAAGTTCTCGCTTAGTGCTTCTGCAGCACATCACTTTTTCTTGATTCAAATTGGTGCTCACAGCTAAAACGCTGTCTCTTAAACACACCAAACCATCTCACAAGCACTGAAGAAACGCACCAAACCGTCTCACTCACACTGAAGACCAACAACATTTGCAGTTTCTGATTGCTTTTATTGCTGAGAGCACGTTGTGACACTCAGAGAGGAACATGTGAGGCTTCACCTCCAGACTCTTCAGCTGTGATCTTCATTACAGCAGGGTCTTCTGCTCACATGGGGAAGAGCAGGAAGCCGCTGAAGGTGCTGCAGGGTCTTCTGCTCACATGGGGAAGAGCAGGAAGCCGCTGAAGGTGCTGCAGGGCCTTCTGCTCACATGGGGAAGAGCAGGAAGCCGCTGAAGGTGCTGTAATTAATACCGTTATCATAGACCTGGAACCCAGATGGGAGACGCATGTAGACCTGATCCCCCACCTCCAGCTGCAGCACGGCGGCGTTAGATCCAACATCATAAGAGTCTGAAGAAGATTGCCAGTCAAACATAGACACAATTAACTGTCCATTCTTAAACAGATATGAACCAAAGTCGATGCTGTACCCGGCACCATAGGAGGTGAATCTGAAGTAGTAGACTCCTCTCACTGGTGCTGTGAAGATCCCTGTATCACAGGAAAAGCAGAGAGAGATAAACACACACTGTTTTTTGTCACACTGGGGAGAGCTGCCAGTGAAATGACATCTCTGTTACCTGTGTGTTTATACAGATATACATGTAGATGGGTGTACTGTACCTGTAGCTGGGTTGTAGTGGTTGCCGATGTTGGTGATGACTTTAGTGTAGATCAGGATGGTTGATGTTTCAAAGGGTCCTACACGTCCTGCATCAGTTAATGCAGCTGAGAACGCCACCTTTGGTCTCTCTGAAAATATCACATTTTTACATGAAAAGGTTATCAGACATAATATTTGATTCTCAGAATTTAAAAATCTGATATGGACAAAAGTGAGTTTTAAATAAAACTACCCCCATCTCTGTATTACCTGCAATGTGTCCCTTCAGTCCCTCCACTGTGGATTTCAGCTCCTCCATCACAGTTTTGTGTTCCTGCAGCTGGAGCTCAGTGGAGTTTGACCTGTCCTCCATGGCACTCAGATCCACCGCTTGTGCTGCAGTCACACATGTACAATATCACAATATGCTTGTCTCCATCCTGACAAAGCTAGATAAACAAATGTATTTGTATTCATCCAAAATATACAATACGTTGCATCACCTTGATTCTCTTTCTTCAGCTCAGCCACCTGACTCTCACTGGTTTGCAGTCTGACTTCCAAGAGATTCAGTTCAACTGTCTGTGCTGAAATGAGAGCATATCAATAAAAAAGAGAGCATATCATCACCATTCTGACAAAAATTAAGATTATTTTCTATTACTTAGTATTTTATACATTACCTTCATTTTCCCTTTGCAGCTCAGCCACCTGACTCTCACTGATTTGCAGTCTGTTGTCCATGACTGCCCGTTCAACTCTCTGCTCCATAACAGTATCTCTCAGAACTAAAATGATGCAAGTGAAACAAATCAAAAACTACCAATCAGCAGCCAGACAGAACTAAACCTTTTATTATTTCCACTGTAAACATATATATATATATATGTATATATATATATATACACATATATATATGTTACCTTCATTCTCTTTCTGCAGCTCAGCCACCTGACTCTCACTGGCTTGCAGTCTGGCTCCCAGTTCTGACTTTGTTGCTGCCAGTTCTGACTTTGTTCCTCCTAGTTCTGCCTTAGTGACTGCCAGCTCAACTCTCTGCTCCGTCACCATGTCTCTCAGCTCCTTCAGCTCGGCCCAGATGTCGGGTTGAGTCATTGATTGGCTGATCTCTCTTTCTTCATTCTGAAGCTGTGCCCCAGTCAGACAGCAGCCCAGTAACACCAGCAGAACTACAGCGGTCCTCATTCTTCAGCTCAGTAGATTCTGAGACTCTGTCCCCCTCTTTATACACACAAGTCCCTGTTAAACATTGACAGGAGGAGTGGGGGGAGAAAAGTGCCCCAGCACACTGTGATAAAGAGGGGAACACTATATCATTGGATCAGGTTATATAAAACAATTTCACTTTTATATAAGAATGTTCTGATGTGGTTATGTGAAAAACACACCTGCTTTTCTTTTTTTTCGTATTTTTCCACACATTTTAGAATAAAGGCTAAATCATGATGCATTGGGGCCTAAAGAAATACAAACCAACACAAGTCTGGTTTCATTTAAAAAGTACCCAGATCTCACATTCTATAATGCTTTGCTTTTCAGTTTGAAAAACATACCAAATGCAAATTTCCAGCTTGCCGCTCCAAATTAACTTTTTTGTACACAAAGTACATTGATATCTCCTTTTATTTTCATGCTATTTTTCTTTTATTATAAAGATATTTAAGTGTCTTTAAGGGAGTCCCCTGCTTTAAAAAATGTATTTAAGCTTGTTTTAAGAGGGTAAAAGTCAGTAAATCTGTTTAACTTGACAAATGATAAATCTGTCAGTAAATGAGTCAGTCATAATTCTGCTGTGTAATCCTGTTAGGAGCACAAACAACTTCATCTTAAGTTTTTAGGCACATACACGGGCACACACACAGTTACAGGAACATTATACATTGTTAAAACCTAGCTGCTATTAACATGCAATCCACACTAAAAATTTAGATCCTTAATATCAAAAATATACAAAAATATATCTTTTTTTTCCTCAGTGAAAACTCACCTCCATGGTTGCAGTTTAATCAATTTAATTTATCTCTAACTGTCCCTACTGTTTTTAAATCTCTTACTTTAATTTTGCTTAATAATTTCTATTATGTTTTGCCTACAAATACCATATTATGTTTTTTTTTGCTACAATATGCAATATCATTTTGTGTATATGAAGGTATCACTTTCTACATGCTATACACACACTCGCACTCACACACACACACACACACACACACACACACACACACACACACACACACACACACACACACACACACACACACACACACACACACACACACACACACACACACACACACACCCTCTTTCTCTCTTTCTCTCACACATACACCCTCTTTCTCTGTCTCTCTCTCTCTCACACACACACACACACACACATGCACACACACACCACACAAACACACCTGTTGTAATGAGCGTGTCCCTGTTAAACATTACACTATTGGGTCACTGAGAGCAGCACTGGAGAAACTGTGATAAAGAAGGGAACACAACATCATTAGATTATTTCACATTAAGCAATTTTACTTTTACATAAACAAGTATGATGAGGACATGGGAGAATATACATCTGTTGCTCTTGTTTACAGTTGTATTTTTCCACATATCTTAGAATAAATGCTGAATTCTGCTTGCCAACAGAAATACAATATAACACGGGCCTGGTGTAAGGTAGTTTTAGGAGAATTTTCTATGTTTGGGAAAGTATGTAAGATGATTTTAAGAAAATCTTTCTTTTACTGGATTTATAAAGCTACAGTAGAAAAGGCCTTTTTTTCAGATGCTACCGTCCTGTTTCAAAAGAAGCATACTTTAATATAACAAAATACAATTTCACATCAATCTGCAGAAAAATTTCCCCAGTAAAGTTAATTATGTAATGTTAATTAAATTAGCAGTTATGAATGAAAATGGTGTGTCTCTATAATTTTGCTCTTCTCCTCCCTCTCATGAATTTTAAACTGTGGCTGAGAGTGTGACTGATTTCGGGAGCACTCATCTGATTCACATGCACAGCCCCATACTGTGTACATGCTATACACACATACACACACACACACACACACACAGTCATACACACACACACACACACACAGTTTTGTGATTGCGGTTCCGTGATTGAAGGTTTAGGTACAGGAGATGTTCCATTTGTCTGTTGGAAGGAGCATGGTGACAGAGGGGTTTATTTGCATTCAGAGAGGAGGTATGGCTGCAGGGTGGAGCTGGTCGGAGCTCTTGTGTGAACATAAAACTACAACCTTTTTTATGGTTTTGGTTTTTTATTTCCACACTGTAGGAACAGCAGAAAATATTACATATTTACAGCAGTTTGTCTATTTGGTGCAGTGTGGAAACTCTCTGTACTTACAGCAGTTAATTACAGCAGTGTGTCTATGAGGTGCTGTGTGTAAACTCTCTGTACTTACAGCAGTGGGTCTATGAGGTGCTGTGTGTAAACTCTCTGTACTTACAGCGGTGTGTTTGTGAGGTGCAGCATCTTAACTCTCTATACTTACTTATTACTTATAGCAGTTCTGTTATTTACAGAACAGAAGGTTTAAACAAAAAATATCCATATTTTATTGATCTGAAAATAGTTTTGTTTTGTTTTACTGAGTTGTCAGCGGAAGTGGCTGGCTTATTGAATAATTTTCATTGCCTGAATCAATGACATGGTAGACAGCAAGCTGATTAGTGAGCGAGAGTGGATTTTCCCCGTCGATGCTAATTGATGCTGAGGATTGAGACGGCACTGAGCTTATGTACCTTTTAATGGGATTTTTCTCCAGACTCCTGCATGTATATCGCTGCTGCCTTCCTCCCGTGACTCAGGGGTAATCAAATAGCATCTGCTTAATTAAACCTGCTTAAGACCTGACGCGGGCTCTGTCTGCGCGGACCAACGCCGACAGGCAGACACACAACTCGCAACGCGACCGTGACAGCTCACTGCAGAGCCTGGACCTCTGCATTTGAACATCAAAAATCCACGGAAAACATTTCCTGAAAACTCATGAAATTCAGATAATGAGATTAAATGATAACATGTTATGTGCTGACTAAATGTTTTTTTTTAATCTCATGTGATTTCATCTGTGCTCTGCCTTTATATCAATGCGCAGTCAGCCAACTTTATAATGTATTACTGTCTACAGTATGTCTGCATTGGAGCTTGATACTGTCTCATTACATGCTGTCCAATCATTGGTTCCTGTTACATGATTATTATTATTATTATTATTATTATTATTATTATTATTATTACTACTTTTGTAACTGCTATTAGGATCAGTATTATTACAATACTACAATTCTTAATTACAATAATCGTGGATGCTATAAACAACTTCAATTACTTTGTATGGCATATTTAAAGGCAAAAAAAAACTAACCAGCTGAGTAAGATAACAGTGAAGCCCTAATGACATTGTGGCCATGACAGGGTTGTGGAATTAAATGGGTAATGCTGTACAATGGGCCAACTGATCATAATGATCACCTATGTGTCAATCAATGGCAATGGTTTATAAAATGGGGAGTCTACCCACACATTCCAACACCCCCCACCCCATCCCCACCCTCACCCCCCTCCTTTCTTTGACCCCTCCCCTACTTTTTTGCCGATCAACCGTCTGGGCCGAAATGCTGTTTTGAAGGTGGCGACTGCACTTCATAAAGAGCCATTATCTCGCAGCGGGCATTACAAGCGCACCAATCGCATCGCAATATCTCCCTGTGTAATAAAGAGCTCAAACCTAATCTCTGGCAGCTTCCCGCGCTCTCTAATCGCCGGCAATTACAGGAACCCGGTCGAGTCAGCGCTTCCTCCCCGCTTCTCCTGAAGGTTAATTAGACCAGCTACTGCTTTTGAAAGAAGGACGTGAAAAATGTCGACCACAGAATGTGCCGAGGCGACAGACCGGCTCCTGTCTTAACCCCATTGTATCTTATTGAACACCACCGTCCTCAGTTAAAATGGCGCAGGCAGGAATTGTTCACTTTCCATATAAAAAGGTGAAGTAAATATTGGATCTCTTATGATGGTTACACATTCCCCTTGACCTCCACTCGAACACTGATATGAATTACCATAAATTGATGTACAGCATTCTCTGAATTACTGCCTTCCAATAGAATGCCTTCCTTCCCCATCACTGTGATTATGACATTATCAGTGACATCACAACAAAAAAAAGCCAAAATATGGATGAAACAGGAGTGAAGTAAGGAGTGTAACAATGGAGTGTAACAATGGCGGCACTTTGGTAGCGGATGCCTTCTGGGTACACTGCCAGTTGGCATTCGCCATGGAATGGTACCAGCTAAATAAAGTTGAGACCGTCCCTTGTGACAGACCTTGGGCAGATTCGCTGCACTGGTTTGATCACTGAAGGTCATCTTACATGTATCCTGGCAACAGAGGCCCCTTGGCAGCCCCACAGGTTATATACAATAAGCAGATGGCCAGCTCCAGTGTCGCTTCCATCCTTCCAGCATCGCCACTACAGGAGGTTCCGGTTGGCAAGTGGAGTTTTGCGTGCAACGATACAGTACAGGACATCCATAGTATTGGATGTACATGGCAAAGGCATTGCATTTTGGTCGCACTCCATTCACAAATATTTAGAGGCTGCATCAAATTGGTACAGCATGAGAGAAATCTGAACCTCCAATGTCAAGAGTACACAGTTAAACATTTGTCAGGACAACAGAATAATATGGTACTAACCTTCCTCAGGGGGCACACAGAACACAGTTAAGAGAAAGAGAGAGAGCTGGGGAAAACAGATAAAGAAAGAAAGACAGCATATATAAGAGACATAAAAAATGCAGGGGGAAAAAAAGGTGAATACTAAAGACTGTGACTAACAGCGTACAGGACCTGGGATGGGCCTTATGAGTGCACTGGTTTCTCTTGCGGTTGGCAGCCAATGCAATTCTAGCTGGTATCTTCACTGGAGGGGCCCAGAGTCTCAGCTCAATTAGCAGTGGGCTGCAGCCACGTCCCACAATCATTTTATTTGAATAATTCAGTCATTCCTGGAGTTCGGGCTCCATCACACCGGGAATCGAGATGGCTTTACAGGGAGCTTTATCACATTATGTTAGGGTTACGTAACCGTGGCCAGGCGGTGTGTGTGTGTGTGACAGATGGGGGTGGGGTGGGGTGTGGGGGTGCGATGAACCAGATTCTCTGAATGTGACTCTCTATTCTGTCTCTCTTCAGGATTAGCGGCTTGAGCCGAACGACGAGAATTTGTGCTGTGTGAGAAAATGAAAAGGACACGACCGGCGTGTAAATAGATGTAAACTGTGACACTGTGTCCACCGCAGCATTGAGCTTCCACCTTACTCGGAAAAGAACCAAGCTTGTTTTCTGACTACAAGCGACGATTTTCGAGACTCACATCATACCTCCAGATGGCAGAAGACAGGGAGCGAGCTCCTAAATCCTGTGTTTATCCCCAACCTTTCAGACCCTGGCGTGTTTACTTTCCTTTTTTTTAATGCTTTCACATGTTCTCTCCGATATCGTGCAAGCGGAATCAACCGTACAGGAGCAAACAAGGGTCAAGCAAACAAATGTGTTTCGCAATATCTCCTCCGGATGCATCCTTTCGAGCGGCAGCAGGTGAACTGCACGCTCTTGTGTTTTTGAAACTGCGACTTTGTACCACATCAGCTCCTGCCAACGGTCACTTTTCAAGCTACCAGGAGAAAACCAGGAGTAAACAGCCTTCACCAGCTACCAGCTCTTTGCCCATTTTAACGCATATTCCTATGTAAAACTGCTAATAATCAACAGACATGTTTTATTGGATTTATTATTTTTTTAATTGTATATTCTTATATTTTATATCATTTTTTTGTCAACTGGATTTTTATCACCTATTTTTTGGAATGCTGTAACACTTAAATTTCCCTCTTGGATCAATAAAGTTCTCCTTCTATCTATCTGTTTATCTATCTATTTATCTATACTGTACACCATTTCTGAATCCCGATAAAAGAGTCTGTGAGTGCCATTGCTGCCCAGTGGTGTGGCCAGTCTTCCTTCACGCTGGGCCTTGCCTCAGATCCACACATAAAGCCAGAGGCTGGAAGGCAGTGTCGGATTCTGAAACCATCTCATTCACAGCTTACCAACAGGCTTGAAAATGGAGATTAATAAGATGCATACTGCAAGCTCGAAAACTCAACTCAATAAGCCATATGCCCTACCTCTCTCATCTTTGATATGAATATGTCATACCTAATTCAAGTCTTCCTCGTTGAGTCATTTCTCTTTGAAAAGTGACACATTCTGAAAGACAGGTCACAAGAACAGGTTAGCCAGCTAATGCATCCCACCAGCCTTTGCATTGCTCAAGCTGACATGATGTGAGTGAAACTAATGTTTATAGCTACGCCAAATCTACCTTTCATCCCCTTTGTTCAAAAGGTAGAAGAGAGTAAAACTGCCTCTTTACCAGCTCTGGTGCACAGCTGTCCACATGTAGGTGGGTTTTACTTTGCACATGTACAGTTTTTGTGTGTGTGTGTGTGTTTGTGTGTGTGTGTGTGTGTCTGTGATTTTGGGGAATTTAATCTGTTGTTAAATTCCTGATGTGTTTTCAGGTTTATATTTCAGCCAATTCGACGCAGCCTGGCTCAGTTAGCTTATTAGCTAATTATCATTAGCCAGTTGTGTGATCATTTGTTTGAGGGCAGCTCAAGACTGAACAGCTAAAAATTTGACTGTTCTCTTGTTTGAGAGCAGACATTGGCAAAATCTGATTCAAAGCAAGCAGCAGACAACCAGGTATCTAGTAGCAAATCCATTAGGGGAAAAATACATTCAAAACGTGAGTCATGTGGCTCTTGGAAGAAAGAAAGCTTCATCTGAGCTTCATTATGTTTTCTATCAATTATCTTTCACTTCATTACCACCATCTATGTCTTGCCTCCCTTGATTTAGGCAGGGGGCTGGATTTTTGAGAATTATTTCGGAAACTGAAAAGCCTTTGTCACTGATGGAATGAGGGCAAATTTTAGGCGCCGCTGGCAAAAACCCCAAGAGTTTCTGGAAGAGGCAAATGCAAGTCAATAAAACTCAATAAAAGTTCCCCCGAACTGATAAACCTCAGAGTGCTTAAAGTCCCGGCTCCATGCTACCCAGAGGTTTCATAGCAACAGGGTCCGTTCTCCACATTTCATGCTAAATAACTGTTGGAGGCCAGTTTTATAATTAAAACAGCTGCATAAACATTGATTTATTTTAATGTTAAAGTGCTATTACTTTGATGTTTTGACTTGTGTGGTGAGCGCTGCTTCAAACCCAGGCATTTAACCAGCTGAAATCCTCAGGTTGAGACACCGTGAGAGATTATCCCAATTTTCAATCTTCCTTCTTTCCTTGAAATATCATGAAAAGTGACAGATGTAGAAGGCAGTTTTGTTTTGTGCAGAAATTCAAGTTGGGTGGTGTACTGTCCCTTACTATCCAGCCAACACCATCCCCCCAGTCAAACACACACTCACACACGCACACATGCACACATACACACGCATACTCACGTACATGCACATGCTCACACACGTACACACACACGCACACAGACACACACACGCACACACAGTTTTAGCACTCCCACTAGCCATGCTAACATCTGAGTTAGCGTACTGTGCACCCCACAGGGAAACAGTCGCACAGAATATCTCCACTCAGCGAATAATTAAAGCCAGCCATGTTTACACTGCAAACATGGTGAGAGAGGATAGGTTGTACGAAACACAAGGGGGTTTTTACAGAGTGCAGCAGGATCGTCACATCTCTGCATTTATTCTGTTACTTCAGGGAATATTTTTTTTATGGCTCCATTGTTTGCACAGTGAATTTTGTTCTTCCCTTGAGATCACAGTGGCACGAAGAAAAAAAAAGCTTCTGAAGTGTAACAGCTGTAAGCTGAATAAATAAAGCGAACGCATACAGATGGAAAATTATTAGTTTTCAATGTAATCACTACTGAGGTTTTTTAAGTTATAGTAATAATAATGAAAGTGGAGGAAATACTTCAAGGTAATAAAAGTGTTTTATTATTCAAGTGGACATGAGGCTGGTGAAAAAAAATGTCACATGTTGTTTGTTTGACCAATATGTAATTTTCTTCTGATTATCAGTTGTTTATATTTCGTCAAAGGTGCTGACATTCAGCCATAATGAGAAAGGGCAATTAAACTGCTGTTGTGCCTGGAGGTGAGTATGACATAACTGTTATTGATTGATCTCTGGCAGGTAGAATTCATAATCTAATCACAATATTCGTGTTGGGGAGGGAGAAGGTTGGAATGAGGACAAAGGATCTGAGAACGTCCCAATATCTCATGCTCAGTTGATTGTATTCCCTAGTATTAATTTCCCATGACCACCCTGTGCCACCCTCAGGCCTGAAAGTGACCCCCCCCCCCCCCAAAAAAAAAATAAAATAAACACAATTACCATGACCTCCTATATACCACATCAGGTGATTATTATTATTATTATTATTATTATTATTATTATTATTATTATCATTATTATTATTATCATTATTATTATTATCATTATTATTCTGGTGCTGGGTTTTAGAATGTTATTTATATTTGTATATTATTTGGGGCTAGGGTTTCTGCAAGTTGATCTCTTTGCTGGTGTTGTTGAGGGTCTAATCCATACACTATGAAGGAGAGTCCGCTGAGTAACTTCAGCTTACAGTAAATTTCTGGTGTTTTTTTTTTGTCTTCTTGTGATTATTGCTTTTTTTTGTTTTGTAAAAGCACAAGCATAGCTATAAATATACAGCAGCATCCAGCAATGGATGTGAGTTCCTGTGAATCCAACAGAGAGGCCGTAAAGCGCCAGCTAGTGACGAAGTCAAAAAGGCTTTTATGATGTTGCTTGGTCCCGGCCAAAGCTGCTCTGCCTCCCACAGGAAGTCATTTCAGGAAGTCACTTAGATGCGTCATCCGCCATCGCAGAGCATATTGCCACATAACTCTGACTCGCTTCACATTCATTGTGTTATTATTAGTTTTTTGAACATGAATATGTGTCCATCCATAAAATGATCACACACCATGCCGCGCCACCCCACCCCACACCCCCCGACAAAGACATTGCAGCGGTACAGACTCATGAAGAGATGGTTCAAACAGTCAGTAAAGAGGGACTCGGCATGGTTTTTGATATGCTACCCGGAGGTCTGAGGTGCATCTCAAGGTTCAGTTTGGGACTCTACCTGTCCGGGGGGGGTGATTTTAAACCCACGTTTAGACATGCAAGAGATACCATTATACAGAGCACCATAAAAAGCTTATATGTCCACACACTATTCATTTACACAGCTGCACATTTACTGCAGTACTTCAGTGCAGAATTGGGGACACAACAGTAGTCACTCTACGCTGCAGCCTCTGGGCTTCAGACCCCGTGAACACCGTGGCCCTGATATCGTCTGCAGGACGCGGCCCCCTCCAGCCGTTTCCTCCCAAAATTGCTGCTGCACGGCCTGTGGCGTCACCATGGAGACCGCTCCGCGCAGTCACAAACCGGGGTGCGCCCCGCGCCGGGGTCTCCGAGCGGAGTTTAATTAACAAAGTGGAGATATCTCGGTTAAGCACTTCAAATGTCACAGCTTTAAGTGGAAAGACCATACAGATGTAGTACTTAGTGGAGCAGAAACCAGGCTGGGGCTTCCAGTTCTATTTATTTGCAATTTAAATGACGGGGGCCGTCTCCAAACTCCAACCAGATAACAGAATTTATATGCCACGGCGCATTCCTGAGGTGATAATCCAAGATTTTATGCAAAACTGTGGCAGGGTTTTCCTGGGTCCAGAATAGGGTCATCAGTTCTGCTTTAGCCAGGACACCCTGTACTTCAGCCAGAAACACTGAGCATACTGTAGACTCTGTTCCTTTCATGGTACGTCAGATAACACAAAACATGCCTGGAAAATTCAGTAAGATTTAAGTCAGCTTCTCACTGGGGCCAGACCTTAATTTTATAACGTGGACATTCCTCAAACATTCTTGGAGCATTGTATTGTTCCGAACGAGGTGCTGTTGAAGCCACTAGAAAGCATTGCAGGTAGATAACCTTAAAGAGACATCAAAGAAGCTGGACAGTTTTCGCCCCAGGAGCATTTATCTGAATGTTCTGGGAATGTTTGGACTACAAAAAATGTTTAGCTGGGATGTTGTACGGAATGATATGTGAACATCGGGCTTCATTCATTAATTAATTGGATTTTCTGATCAGAACAATTTAAGCAACATATCGGCATTCATCAATATTTTGTATCCACTCCCTTTGTCCCATATTTTAAGTTGTGATGACATCACCTCATTATGTTAATATATAAGCAAATGTCATTTGTTTATTAATAATTAAAAATGCATCAAATAGTATTAACTCATAACACCTACATAAGCTCTGCCTACCCACAGTCAACATTATTAAATCTAGTGTACATCACCACGTTGTGTGACGTATCCAGACAACACTGTCGGCAACCATAGACTGGGCTAACTTTATAGTCTTGGTGTCTGCCCCATTGAAACCCAATCAAAACAATCAGTTCTTCTGAACCCTGTGTGGACATTATTTATGTCGCCCCTTGGGGATTTATGTTCCTTGGACTACATAGTGTGTGAGTGGAGCAGTGCCGTAATAGGATGCAGACCATGGGGCCCATCCACACTCTGGAATAGTGCCTTAACAGAAGAATCCCCCACCAGCAACCCTCTAGTGTGGCTTTCTGATTGCATTAAAATCTTTCATTCACTCATATTAATTTGCTCATGCTTCATTTTTCCGTAAAAAAAGAGAATAAATGTTGTCCCTCTGGGTGAATGGATGAAGGGAGGAGGCTGTTCAAGTATATCAAATCCCTTTTCACAGTGTTAATTTGACATGCCCGTTTCCACACATTCCTCTGCACAGACACAATTACCTTAAAGTACCCGTCATTGGAATTAAAATGTCCCATTTATGTTTTTGATATGTATAATGTATTCATGAGACTGCTGCTGCATAAATATAGACTGTTCATCCTGACACAGATTGGAAATGTTTTAATATGCATAATTCATATTCAAAAATAATTGTTGATGAACCATACTGTTACACATGTCAGTTTACACACACACACATACACACACACACACATGCACACACACACACACACACACACACACACACACACACACACACAGATCACAAGAGACGGCCATACGGCTAGGTTTTTCACATAGGTATTTACAGCCAACCTTCCAAAGCAATTGTCCCATTTCTCAACAACGCCCCCAAGAGACCACTTTGTGTAAACCTATTCAGCTAACCAAAATATTCTCTCTTCAGCCACCTCTCTCAAAAAAAAATACTGAAATTAAAGTTTGCCTGCCTCTCATCGGCATGGTAATCTAGCCTTAATTACCTGACTGTGTCCAGTTGGTTCCCTCCACCAGGCCGTTTTATTTGGCAGTATCCCACAGTTCCCCTGGTCTGGCTTGTAAACGTCAGTTTTACTTTGCAACCGTTTGCACGTGCTGATGGAAGAAGGCGGACTCTGCGTTCTCCACGCAGCAGCGAAAAGTCCAGTCATAAAAATCTCCAAACAATGTGTAAAAGTTTACGATATCCCTCGTGGCGCGAGGCCTCGCTACAGCGGAGTTTCGTATTATTTCCTGCATAATAGATACATCACCATGGGTCACCTTCCACATGCTGCAACCTTCTTCATATTCATAAAGCTGCATATTCATCGCTTCACGGCTCCATCTCTCTGAGTGTCAGCCCGGGCAGTTCATTATGCCGAGGTATAATGGGTACAAGATCACAGACAATCTGCTGGCAAGCAGTGCAAATCTAAGGAATAAAATGAAACAATAAGTGATACTGTTTATTAATTTCTTCTCATTCATTCAGTTGATGACTTACATATTTATGTAATGTGTTACATATTGATATTTGTGTGAGGGTATGTATGCTCTGTACTACAAAATTGTTTTGCTGAGGATTATCAAATAAATAAATGAATAAATAGTTTTTTTCCAGAGCCAGATATACAGAGCGATACAATTCAAGGGAAATGGAAACATAAAGCATTATTTATTTACTTTTTGTAAATCTGTTTGATGTTACTTATATATGTAGTTACTGTATTATTATGAATCAATTATTATTTTACATGTCTTTGTTTGTTTGTTTAGTGATGCTTTTATGTAATGTACAGTATATTTGTAGCTGAGTGTGAGTGTATGTCTTTGCTGTAGTATAAAACTGCTTACCTGTGGAATAACAGGTAAATTGATAAAGTGGTGCTGTTCTCCTGAACCCTAGACATACAGTATGTGGGTTAAGTGCAGCTTCACCAGCCCTATGTCTCTGCTCACTTCAGTCTCCCCCTTTCAGTTCAGACTTCTTAAAATATACCCAGACTCTCCCTTCTCTTCATGCACACTTTTATTATTTGTTCCAGACGCTTGCTTTATGTCTGGATCTCCCACATGGCGTTGGTTCTCCCTGACCTCCTCCCACCTTCCGTGCACCTCCTCCTATCCTCCCAGCTCCTCCCCCCTGTCTGCAGTACTTGAACGAACAGAAGATGATGCAATGATGCCGAGTCTCCCTCATGCACACTAAGAAATCGAGGTACAGGAGTGGATCTAAAAGGGTACAAATGCTCTGTACCCCGGCAGGGTGTACCCCTGTACCTTTGAACATGGGCACATTTGATTTTGTACCTTTAAAATTAAACAAAGGTCTGCTGTCATCACCTTAAGGACCATTTCCCTACCTTACAGGGTACTTTTTTGACAAATGTACCTTTGGGTACAGAAATGATACCCCGTTTCTCTGTGTGTATATTGGGGGTGGGGAGAGTGCGGGGTGGGGGGGGGGGGGCGTGGTGGTTCTGCTCTTCTCAGTCCTGAGGCATGAAATATAGATTCTGGTGGTGAAACACTTCAGGCTACAGTCAATCAAAATTCACTTTGAAGGCGAACTAAATTCAATCAAATCCAAGTTTACATAATTTCAACATGATTTTCTCGGAGCATGCTATATTTTATTGGAGAAGAGCAAACAAATATCCTTTGGAATGTGTTCTTTTCACTCTAAAATAGAATAGCATAAGAAATTAAGTGTGTATCCCTGAAATCAGTCCACCTTCTATGCTTTTCCCACATTTGTGCCAGATGTAACCATATTGAGGCATGAACGGTGTGTTAACAGGATGCAGACTGTGGGGCTCGTCCATACGTGGCCTTAACGAGAACAAGCACCACTGATCCCGCGTCCGTCTTTGGCTGAGGCCTTGGAGAGATATAGAGCAGCCGGCCAATAAGCTGCTCACCCTGCCTCTCCTTCTCCATTACACAATTATTACAAATGCCAAGACGTCAGCTGAAACGTGTGCGTTCTTCTTCTTCCACTTCTTCCTCTTTAGTGTACAGGCACTGATTAGCGTTATGCAATCAATAAATCTTTTCTTGAACTGACATTCCAAGGTTTATTTGGGCGGAGTTCTGCCTCTGGTGGGAGGGCTGTCTGTGTCTTATGAGCTGACAAGAGCGGTTTTGACACAGGCCTTGTTTGATCCATTACTGATCTGAGATCAGGGCAGTATGTGCAGTCCTTTCCACTGGTGTGGATCATGTTCTGCACCATTTTGGACCGTTGGTGATGACAGCTGCCTTCCCTTCCTGTGGTGGAGTCTACTTCTCCCTGAGGCTCAGATGGCACCTCCCAAGACGCCACCTCCTGCTCTCTGATTGGCTCAGGCTGGTTGTCGAGGCCTCACCGATATTATGCTTGTAGAAACAGGGAAATGAAAATGGGTGAGGCCTGGCTGGCACAACCCAACCAGCTACCCAATGCTCTGCTCAGTCTGGACTGTGAGAGTCTGACAGGGAGAACACATCAAGACTGAGGACAGCCATGTACAGGATCCACATGGCAAATCCACAGTCCTGGAAATAGCATTACAATTATGAATGTATTGGGAAAGCTGGAATCAGATTTAGAATGTAATGAAAACTTGAAACTTGCCTTACAATTAAGAATGTAATGTAATGACCTAGTCCTGGAATCAGCACTAGAATTAAGAATGTGATGGCATAGTTCTAGAATCAGGTTTAGAATTAAAAATAACTGTGACAGTACTGGAATCAGAATTAAAATTAAGACTGAGATGGGACAGTAGGACATAGGATAGTGAGGATTGCAGTTTATGTTTTCTGGAGTAGAGATTAGGAAAGTGTTGCGATAGCTTTGTAAAGAGGATTAGAACTGGAGTCGCAAATGATAAGTTATGGAAAGATTATTTGAATTAAAAATGAGATAAGAAAACATCTGGGAAGAAGATTGAAAGCTGTGATTGAAATCCTGCTTTGGAGTGGACAGCGAGAATGATCAGGCTTAACGCTCCAAACTGTGATGCCAGTGAAAGAAAAATCACAACCCAGTCACCTCAGCCAACCCCACAGAAGCACATCTGATCTGCCCGGTCTCAGGCCACATAATTAATATTTCAACCTAGACCCCTGTTCTACATTTATGGATTCTTTATGAGTTTTTGAAATTGATATAATTTAAAGAAAAAAGTCATGGAGATTTGAAAGGATTTATGGACTAATTAAAGTGGCCCCTTAAATAAAGGGGTGTTGTTTTATACACCGAGAGGCAAATTAATGTAAAATTAATGACTTCTTACATTTTACATTTAGCGATTGAATACCCCCCACCCCCTCCCATTCTGAGCCCACATCTAAAATTACGTATCAGGTTCAGTCACACACTCGCCCACCGTCTCCAGAGAAGCACCTGATATCCCCCCAGCCTCCCGCGCTGGATCGCACCCCTGCGGCCACTGTCTGACGTTACCGCCGTGGAAGGGGAGACAAAGACCTGCTCCAAAAACAGAGAGGGCCAGAGAGCAGCTCTCAGACACACCCATACTGGCCTCTGCACGGCCCTCCGCTTCCATCCCCAAGCATTACAGCTGAGATGGCCCAGCCTTCAATCTGCCGACGGCGGCGCAAGACGGATAACGCGATCCGGTCCACACACAAAACTGCAGACTGTGAAAATGCATGTATACACGTGTTTAATATATTGATACTTTGGCAGCAGGAACAAAAAGAGATGTAGACAGATGCAGTCTGTAAAAGGGCCTTTTCAGAGCCTGGACAACGATCAGAGTCTGAGAAATTACCTTTTCAGTGTATGAGATTTTTTTGGCTGACATTTGCAAGTTTCTTACTTACTCTATAAAAAATTTCCCACATGCCGTGATTTAGTTCTTTTCTATATTACAAATTTGATATAGCTATCTACATGCACCCTTCTATACCACTATGACCATGTTTTGGAGGATTTATAAAGGTACCAAGAAGTCAAATTGACCGGAGGGGCGGAAATTCACAAATTACACACACTGAAGTACATTGCAATGAAATATGTTTAAAGCAGAATAGAACTGATGTAGAAAAACTTTCACAACGTTTATGATTTTTTCAAATGTTCAAATACCTGTGGTTTTCCAGATGTTTCAATATAATTCAATATAAAAAATGTCAAGTCAATGAAGAACTAAAAATATGTAAATATTAGTGGTTTTAGAATTGCTTTCAAAGCCACAGACAAGTTAGGAAAGACCTCTATTTCCACTGTGTCCCAATCCACAAGGCTCTGTGCTTTTACGCTACCGCTACATATTTCTATAACTTTCTGCTTTGGATGAGAAGAAAATACACAAAGGGCAAACTTGATAAATGATGTGTTTTAACTGATAGTGGGTAGGCATTTTTTACGCGATATTTAGACAAAGGCAAAGCAAAGCGGGTGAAAGAGAAAGAGAATTCGTAGTGGAGAGGGACCCTCAGCTGGGCATCTAGCCACGAGGCGGGATCACTGCGGGGGATTGATAGTTGGCGGCCTTGCGGGCCGCTCCGCAGTCTCGCCTCGCGCGTTCATCTCCAGCTCGAAATCCAGAAACCTTTAAAAAATGTTAAAGCATTGGAACAACACTTTCAGCGCGAAGCGCAGACAGCCCACCATTTTGGACGCAAGCGATGTACTTCTGCAACAGCAGTTGCAGTTACACGCCGTTACAAAGGCAAAATGACATTTACAATCTCTGCCAAAGGAACTGTGGGTACTGTCAAGATTCCCTGCCAAACAGAAAGCATTTATTGGAGGGGAGCACCAGCTGGGCAACAGTAAGGAAAGTAAGTCGTTGACAAGTAGGCAAAGTTTAACTTGGGAGAATCCGAGCAGGCTGCTGAAGGAACAGAGCAAAATGCTTTGGTTAATGGTGAAGCTTTGTGTAAAATGGTGCGTCCAGGTTTGCGGAGTGATTGAACTTTGGGATTGACAGGTGTTACGCTAGACACCTGTTCTTAGTCACCGATCTTCACAGGTGGGAAACAGGAGTGTCATTTCAGTGTGGTGTGTGGAAACGCCTCTGACTGACTTCAGTAACCAAGATTTGAATATCAATGAGGGTGCCGAACCCCAACGTTTTACAGGACACCCCAACATGTCACAGAGTGCTATGGTCGTGTGTGTGTGCCTGTGTGTGAGTGTGTGTTTGCATTATATGTGTATGTGTGTGTTGTGGGTGTGTGTGTGTATGTGTGTGTATAAATACATGTGGTTGCCATGTGTGTTTTTGTGCAGATGTATGCATGTGGATGTGTGCATGTGTATATGTGTGTGTGTGTGTGTGTTTATGCATGTATGATGTATTGTGTGTGTGTGTGTGTGTGTGTGTGTGTGTGTGTAAGGATGTATGAAGTATAGTATGTGTGTGCGGTGCGTGTATGTGTGCGTGTGTTTAAGTATGCATGATGTATGGTGTGTCTGTGTGTGTGTGTGTGTGTGTGTGTTTTTGTAGTGTGTGTGTGTGTGTGTGTGTGTGTGTGTGTGTGTGTGTGTGTATAAGTATGCATGATGTATGGTGTGTGTGTGTGTGCATGTCTATGATTTTCTGTGTGTGGTGCGTGTATGTGTCTGAGCAAACCCACAGGAGAAGTGGTGTGAATCACACTTGTGGGGTGGCAGGGGTGTTGAAAGATGAGCTGACATGAGGCTGGTGGGGGTGGGGGGGGGGTAGGGGGGTGTTCAATAGAAGGTGTTTTATGTCTTCTCATCATTTTCAATAATAACTGGCCCCGAGCAACACTGGTCCGCCCCTGTCAGCTGCATACGACAGAACAAACCGGGGGACGTGCTTTTTCTCATCAGGTTAGTCCGTTTGGACCGCTCCACAGAGTTTCACAGAAGCCTACGCACATCCATAATGTCTGCAGAAGCATGGCAACGAAGAGGGAACAACGCCAAATCAGAACAAATACCGGCACACTGCTAACAAAAACACTACACTACAAAACCATGTCTGCACACTTGCGTTTGACTGAAAGGCAGGGTTAAGGACACATGTTGATTGAATCATGGCCCAGTTGATTGAATTTAGACCAACAGATTGCTTTCCCACCCTCCTTGTGACAAGAACCAGACCCTCCTGGATAATTTTTAAAGATAAATTATTACTTGTTTTCATTACTATGTATATAAGTAATACTTTTTCCTATATGATACTTTATTCTGAATTTACTCTCTTGTTTAACTCTTTGTCTGCCCAGTACCAGAAGCAGATGGGCTTCCCCTCTGAGCTGGGTTCAGCTGGGGGTTCCTTCCTGTTAGCCTGTCAGTTCTGCCTGGGAATTTTCAGGTACCCACAGTCTGCTTGGACAAAGACCCACTTGAACTGTTTTCCTCAACTCCGGGACTGTGTTTTCAAAAGATGCTGGTGAATATTCCAAATGAAACAAACAAAAAAAGGTTGCAGGCTCATACTCCTATTAAGAATGATGCCGTTAAATTCTTTGACTTATAAAGCTGAATTTGTTTCTGGAAACTACACAAATGCAAGCTAAATTTTGGCTTCTATGTAAATAACTAAATAAAGGCATAAGGCAAAAGTAATCATGATCATTACATCAACAAATATTGTAATATCCAGCTGGGCAGTCTGTCAATGCGTCCCCAGAAGGCCGATTAAAAGAAGAAACGGTCACACTGCATTCACACCAAATGAAGGTTTTGCTTCCTCCAAGTGCATCATGGGACAGCAACGGATCTCTGTCTCTAATGACTGGAGCATTGGTTTTATTTATGAAGCTGTCAGTCAAACGTAATTCTATGAAATGTGGAAATGATACTAATTTACAAAACCTTCAGCAGGCGCCCCTCTCAGGGTGCTGTAGCCGTATCCACCAGCTGACAAACACATGCAAAATTACACCTGCTGTCACCATGGTTTTATTGGATTTTTTTTTTTTTTTTGGGTTGGACAGATGCAGACTCGTAGCACGGTGTTAGCGAAGAGCTGAGAGCACAAAGTTATTTCCCATATGTAATTGGGTCGGCTAGCGCTTTAACCCGACTGCTGAGGGAAGGGAGGCAAATTTTATTCAAGCAGTGTCAAAGCTTTGTTATTACCTGTCTGCTCTTTCTGTGTGTGTGTGTGTGTGTGTGTGTGTGTGTATGAGGGATAGAGGGGTGGGGGGGGTTGAGGTTTGAATTATTTACCTGACTGTCGCTCGCTTTGGTAGGGCATGAGTCGACCGGTTCCTCTGCTGAAATCGACCAAGGGCCAGCCGATCAATGCCACTTCAAGTACACTTTCATAAGCAGCGGAACCAAGAGTTTTACAGATGAGACAAAAACAGGGAAACATTTCACATGCAATCAATAAATCAGTCAATAAATCAGCCATAGTAAAAAGGGGAGGCGGTTTCATGACTACCAAAATGGCGGGGGGCTTTTGTGTGATTCACTTATTTAAACAGCTTGCCCTGGAGAGGGTACCTGGTCCAGACATGCCAGCTGTATGTTGGTGAGAAAGTAAACTAAAGTGTAAACTGTTCCATCAATATCCCCCCCGGCTTAAATCAAAGCAAATTGAGCTTTTACGTTAGCCCTTTGTGCTAAAGACATGGGTGTGTACATTGGATTGTAGTACAGCTTTTAAGGTGAAGATTTCATTTCGTGAGTTCCTAAAAGATCACAGAATATTTTTATTTAAGATGTAGTCTTGCCAAAGCACTGCCAGTTGAGTTAAAAACACGTGCATCGATTTAAGGAACCTAATAAATACATTTCATGAAAATAACTCAATAATTTAGTTTACATGCAGTCTTGCTAAAGCATTGCCTTTTGGTTTAAAAACACAGACGTGAAGATCAAAGTAATTTAATCATTAAATTCATGAAAGACCACCCAATACTTCACTATAAGATGTGGTCCTGCTGAAGTACATTCGTCTGGATTAGTGTAAAAACCCAAAAGGATGACTGAAAAAAACCAAGGCAAGCAAAGCACAGATTCTGTTTGATAACCTGTCTTTACCCAACAGAGGTCTGACTTCATTTCCAATACGTTATTTATCTGAGCTAATTGCATTACAGGGTATCACAGCTGCATGGTTAATGCTGTCTAGCCATTACTTATGAAATTGGAAAAAAAGAAACACTCCATTCGTCTTTCAGCCCATAGAAAATGTTGCGTGTAAACGACAGGAAAGAATTCGTTGTCAGTATCACAAGGGCCAGGAAAGAATTTAAAGATTGTCTGAGCTGTGAGTAGGCTCTAAGATAAGAAATCAGTTCCCTAGAACAGCTGTCTTGCTCTTCAGTTGGCTGTTATAAACTACCTAGTCTATAGCTATGCCAGGACCATGCCTCTGTGCTATAGGCTTGGTGAAAGCTGATTGTGTCATATCAAGTAACCCCACTTTTGGAATGCAAGCAACGTTTTGTAACCAATCACATTAATTCACAGACAGCAAGTCTAAGGAGAAGTTTGTGGGGAAAACCAACAATGTAAACGAACTGAGACACAGAGTGCGTCTCTCAAATGCATCACACTTCAGTGAACCTTCAACATGAGAGAATGTGGACGATGACTTCAGCAGAACTTTGGAAGATTGAGGTGCTTTAAGCATCCTTCCCGTCATGACACTGTGTCACAGCCAAATGGGAGTCTAGCTCCAATATTCTGCAGGGTTCTAGAGGCATTCTGTGTTAGCTAGGAGGCCGAAAAGTTTGTATTTGTGATTGAAATAAAATAAAAGGGTTGAGCCCACAGAAGCGGTAGCTGGGGTAACAACACTACATTCCCTGCCTCGATTATGGAAGTTTTCTGACCCTTTTCTTCTGCACACGTATTATTGTGAGACCCGAATCCTTTGGTCTAAACGTCATTAGACAGTAGACATCCCCCACACACTTTGGGGTGCGAGGGTTTGGGTCATAACAAACTGTAACCACAACCTCCCCCCCCCACACCCCAAATTTGAGTAGCAGCAAAGTCCCGCGTCTTTCTAACCCACCTCAACTTCCCAGGTCAGCATTGCTAAAGATAACTGAGTCCTCAGCTGACCTTCCTAGTTATATAAAGATCGATTTAAAATAAATAATTAAAGAAACCCAGATCCCTTTAGTTTGAGGTCTTTTGAGCTTTGAGTGAATGTCAGCGAGATCAAAGCCCCGTCTTTTCTCTTATAAATCAGTGGTATATTTCACAAATGCCCATAAATGTGCTCAATAACACAAGGCATGTGTCGGACCTAATTAAATTAGCACAGGCACGTGGATTAATCAAAGCTGAAAGTACCTGGGAAAAGCGACGCTGTCCAGATTAAGGCAAAGAGGATATCATTAGGCTAAATGATACAGAAAGCAGACCAAACAATGGCCAGCAATGGAGTTATTAGCCATCGACCATCTACATTAGTACAGGTGATCGCTGATATGGAGGTTGTAAAATATCAAATCATGACACTAAGCAAAGTTTAGCACCAGTTACCATCTGTAAGTCTGTCTGTTTTAAATTACCAGACAAAAGACTGTTGTTACCGTCCCCCAAACTCTGCCATGAAACTGCCTGAAACCAGCTAGGGAGGTCCCCCTCCTTTTTTCAGACGGGGACTTCAGCACTTAAAAATGATGAACGTGCCGAAAGGGAAAAAACTCCAGCTCACTGAGAGAACTTCCGAAAAACAGTGGGTTCCTTCGATAACGTTTTGGGTCCGATGAAGGCTGGCACGACTAAGAGATCAGCCTGGTTAATGTGAAACCGATTTTAGGTTAATTAGGAGAGTGGGAGTCCTCTCTGATAATTAACATTATCACTGCAAAGTGTCAGGCTAAAAATACAGGACAACACTATGAGTCATGGTGTCTGCTTTGCTGCAGGTGAGGTGCAGGTCTGCAGCCAGCGATGGAAAAAAACTGTAGGAGACTTTTTTTTTTCTGAAGGTGGCTACTTCTGCAGTTCTGCAAACTCAAAAGAATAATATTCTCACTTCCTTGCATGAATGACTTAATTTAACCAAAGTTATTCATGCAATAAATTGCCCTCAGACAATGTCACGACAGTACTTTCTAACATACACACACTCACACACACACGGACCCATTTTCTAAGGTGCTGCATGTGGCTATATTCTCTTGTGCTTTCTTGTCCTTCATGAGTGAAACATGCTGGTGAATTCAAAGCAGCGTATCATGACGAGACAAGATATGACGATTTCGATTGCTCGGTAGTCACAAAAAAGCGATCTGTCTTTCTCCTCCACTCTCCAGCTTTGTTATTTTCTAATGCTGGCTCCATTTGTAACCATGGTGGCTAACGTCACGTTTCTTCATATTCTAAGCAATCTGCCTTCTCAGGGAGTTTTTGGCAAATTTTTTCTCACCTGCCAACTAAAGAGTTCAGGTATTTCAAACATGCATTTTTGCCTGGGGTCTAATTCGCTGTAGGGGGCCTTTGATTTTTCACATCCTGTCTCCATGCAGGTTCTTACTCTGTAACCTGACCCTGGTCCTGCCTGCCAGGAAACGGGGGCGCAGCGTGCATAACAAAGACAAGACAGGCGAGAGTCAGTCAATACCGTGTCCTGAAGTGACAGCTGAGCCAGAGGCTGGCGTGAGCACAGCTCCTTGATGGCCTCTGAGAGCAGGCTCTGCATACTGAATAGCAGGCAGCCAGACAGACAGACAGACAGGCAGGCAGGCAGAAATACAGGCAGACAGGCGGAGATATGGACAAACAGACAGACGGACATGCAGAAATACAGACAGACAGACAAGGGGAGATATGGACAAACAGACAGACAGGCAGATAGAAATACAGACAGACAGACAGACAGACTGGCAGGCAGGCAGAAATACAGACAGACAGGTGGAGATATGGACAGACAGGCAGGCAGAAAAACAGACAGACAGACAGGAAAAATATAGACAGACAGGAGGAAATGTGGACAGGCAGACAGACAGACAGGCAGACAGGAAAACAAACAGAAATACAGACAGACAGGTAGGCAGAAATACAGACAGACAGGTGGAGATATGGACGGACAGACAGACAGACAGGCAGGCAGAAATACAGACAGACAGACAGACAAACAGACAGGCAAAAATTTAGACAGACAGGCGGAAATGTGGACAGGCAGACAGACAGTATAATAATAATAATAATAATAATAGTAGTAGTAGTACTAGTAAACAGTCTTGCCATGTTGGGGTGGGATAAATGGGGAAAAATAAACCAGAGGATCTCTGTTGGTTTTTCTTATACATTAAACAATTTTGAATAGCAAACATACTAGCCAACTATTATTCCTTAGAATTGGTTATGTGACACATGTTTTAAACCTGACCTTTCAGGATTTCTCTGTCCACACACTAAACCTGTTATGCACAATTCCTTTTTTACTGCACTTCCTCAGTTTTCAGATTGTTCAGTCAAATAATCCTGCCGGAGTTAAATGAGGAGCAGTATTGCATGCTGGGAACTTGGATCCACATGGAAACCTGTCTCTGTAGCTGTGAGTGGACAGTATTTGAGTGCTAGCAGTAGCTCAGTGGGAGAAGGGCGATGAGGTAGAATTTTAAAGACGGTTGTGAATGGAAAGGAGGTAAAGGAAAGGTTTCGAGATTATGGGATGCTGACCATTAATCAGCTTTCCTCCTCCCACTACAAGTCCCTTCGGGGGCAGAAGTCTGTGTTTGGCAGCAAACAGCCATTATAAAACAGATAGTTCTGGTCAGGAATTCTGACTGGTCAGTCATGCTTTGGGAATGGCCCAAAATACCTGATGGTGAATGGAATGTTCATGTATTTGCATTTCATTGCACTTTCCACTACCGTAAACATCCTGGATATCAAGCCCTTGTAAAGCAGTCAAACGTAAAAATGAGACTCCTTTTGAGTAGAGTGTGTAGATCAGCATAACGGGTATAGAGGAGACGTGTCCCCCAATATTTGTGCCAGCTATTTTTGTCCCACCCCCCCAAAATAAATTAATAAAGAATTCAAATGTGTGTGTTACCACTGGGGGAGTACATTAACCAGCTGTCTTAGTAGATGCAGCTACCCGACCGATTCCCCTGCCACTTCCTCCAGGCCCCCCCCAGAGCCAATAGCAGGAGAGAAGGAAAAGTTTGTTACATGTGATGGCCAAGGGGCAGGGGGCACACACAGGTAATAAAAACCCCAAATGAAATGAAATTAAGGAAATGGAATGAATTTCTCTAACTGAGTTGTAGCAAGTCGTGTGTCTCCCCCCCCACCCCCCCACCCTCCAATATCCAGCTCTCTCCTTTGCCCCTGTAGCAAACAACAGAAGATAAAATAGAGAACATGCAGAAGGCCTGGGCCCAGGAGAGCCATCCGTGGCTCCCATGCCGAGCCGCGCGGTGAACAGAAACACATGTAGCCTTCCTCCACTCCCAGCCTCTATCCGGTGGGCCGGAGCCATGAATTAGGAAAAGGGGGGGGGGGGGGGGGCTTGTGTAATATGCCGGCACATTGGGGCCTGTCAAGCTCTGTCAGTTTAAGTGCGTTAATTACGAGATAATTCCGTGCCCCGGAATACGCTTCCTTCCTCAGGCACCCCTCTCCGCACACCCCCACCTCCATCCAGATTGCCACCCTGCCCCCCCCGGTCGTCATGGCATCAGGAAGTGGGGGGGTGGTAGGGAGGGGCGGGGAGGGGTGGGGGTTTGGGGGGGGGTTGGGGTAGCTGTCTGATTGGGAGTAATTGCACCGTCATTTTCGGAAGCTTTCAGGATCTGTTTGCTTTTTCAGGAAGCCGAGATGGATGCAGCCGGAGGTTAGGGAGTTTGCGTGGTCCAAGAAGAAAAAAAAAAAAAAAAAAGAAAGAAAAAAAGGGGGAAGGAAACGGAGCGTGACAGACTTTTGGCAAAACCGTCGGATGGTGTCAGTGGTGGGCTCAGCGGGGACAGGCCGCCACTGGAAACAGCAAATTATAGTCCCAGGGGAAGCCGGCTCGGCCACTTTGAGGACAAGCCGGATTCTCAGTCCACCCATGATGATGCATATAAGCCTACAAACGATATATGGTCAGGACAGATGTCATAACCCTTCAAAAACATATGGGCAAATATAAAAACAACAGTGGTTTTTACATATTACAATATATTTACATGTGATGCATTGCTGTGAGTGACATCTATTCTTGTATTTGTCAAAAGACATATTTCCACATGTTTATAACATATTGGAAAGGATTGCTTTTCTGTAAGGTTGTGTACATATGGAATTGCTCATAATGCTCCATCACTCTACACAAAGTACAGATATAGTGTTGCCATTGAGACTGTACTGAATGGTCTTCACACACACACACACACACACACACGCACACATGCACACATGCACACATGCGCACACTCAAAATATCTACAATTTGCCAGTAAATGACAGATTAAATCAGATCATTGCTGTTACAACACCCACAGCTGCACAACCGCAACGAAAAAATTACAACATACAAAAAAAAACCTACACATCAATCGACCGTGTGTAGACACATCTATCATGACTTATAACTTATGTATATGGCGGGATTGACCAGAAACAAATTTTGAGCAGTGTATTTAATCTATGTGCTTGTATTACTTTCACTGTGACAAAGCGGAGATTGGGATGGCTTTCTGGCCCTCTCAGGGCTGCGCGGCTGCACTTTGAGCTGCATGCTGTTTAGGGACAGAAAAGCAGGGGTGTGTATCGGGACAATAAACAGATGTGAAGAAAGAGAGGAATATTTCCTAAGGCTTGGAAAGGGACAGCGATCAAATGCGCGAGCTCTGCGCATGAGATATTTGTCGACCAGGACAATTTTTAAGTAATACCGTAAATTTCTCCTCTGACCCTAATTTCATCTTTTCTCAAAAAACTCAGGGCATCTGACAAGTGACTGAAATAGAGGACAGGAACAGGAATTCTGGGATGGGGACTGTGTGCCAAACATAGGCCTCTAGATGATAGAAATGAAGGAAAGCAAAGAGAGTGATATAAGTGAAAATATGAACAAAAAAAATTCATGGAGGGATGTTAACTTTCCCATTTGCCATTCCAAGGAGGCACTTCTAATCAATTTAAAGGCAGTTTGTCCTTCCAGTGTCATATTATAGCAGATACAGATATACAAGTCATAAATCTATCATTAAATCCAACATTTTCACATCTGGAGACTTTGGAAATAAATCAAGAGTGAGATCAATGTGATCTTTGTTGCAAACAAGCGTGCGGGCTCGGTTACTGGGAATGAATCATCTGTGTAAAACAAAAAGCAAATGAGAAGCAAGACAAATCTGCGCTGTGCGTTAGAGCGAAGTTTAACGGAAGAATTGTGGAGGAACTCTAACCCCTGTTCTCAGCAGCTGATCAACAGCAGGGGAGACTGGCCATAACAAAAACGATACGCAGGGTCCCCTGGGACTGAGTTTGAGAACCTCTGGGCCTGGAAACTGAGCTCTTTCTGCTTCCATGTGGGGCAATGTCTTTATATCCTTTAGCATGGTACTTAACCCGACGCACTACAGTAAATATACAGCTGCATAAGCAAATACATTATGGATCAGGGGGTCTGCAAAGCAAGACAATTAATAGTAAAATATACGTTTACAAAAGATGGAAGCTGCAGTCTTCCAGGTGACACCGACTGTGGGGACCGGGCCTTGTAACTCAGAGGTTTCGGGTTAAAACCCCAATTGAGACGCAGCCGTACCCTTGAGGATGGTCCCTATCGTGTTGAATAAACACAAGCGGATGGTATGTGTGTTATTTTTACCTTTATTTAACCAAGCAGGTCAACTGAGATATCATTTTTCTTTTGCAGTGACAGCCTGGGGAAGCGAAGGCGGGGCTTTGAGGGATTGTGTGGCCAATCAGATGTAGGAGATGACTTCGTAGTTTGAGCGAGAGAGAATTATTGACAGGGTTCTACCAGGACAATACTTATTGTTTCAGATCAGCTGTTCGATGTAAAATAAGAATAACTAATTGTTACATAAATGCTCTTTATTAGCAAAATTTGATCTTAGGCTTTAATTGAATTGTATTAATTGATTAATTGAATGTAATTCAAAATCGTGTATATTGGAAAACATGCGGTCAATAACACATGTATGAAAGGAATAAATGTTTTCGGCCCCGACAAACATGTTTCTTCCTGCCGTGTGGGTAGCACAGACACAGAAATATACTGGACTAATTTTAGACGTAAAAAAACGCTGCCACAGACAAACGGCAGCGCGGAGAACCATGAAACTGTCAGATTATCTATCAGAAGCCTATATTTACTGCTCGGCACTGAATATTTCTGAGTCTGTAACACAGAGGGGCTAAAATAAACGTCTGTTCCCCCTTCCTCTTCCTGCCCTGTTCATGGGCCTCATGCTCTAATGGAAGTAACAAGCCCCAAATCAAGGCTAAATTACTATAATAGAAATGATGCTTATTTAACATCTTTTTTTCATGGTTTTGAGTGTATTTTTAAAGATTTTGAGAGCCATGGTAGTTGGAGTCTTAATCAAACATCTTGGATGAGAAATTAGATAAACAGTTAACTGTTTATTAACACGACAAAAATGTTATGATAACACGACAAAACCAACAGAATATTACAAAAGACAGACAGGCTTATGTCCAATATAGGCTCCTAGGAGCCAAATGAAAGTCTGCTGAGCGTTATTTTTTCTCTCTTCCCATAAAAGCCTGCAGGGAGAGTCATATCCCTGGCCCTGGAGAACAAATGCTTGACAGACAGACAGATAGATATACAGATAGATCGATAGATAGGTAGTGTTGCTACATTGCTACTGGAAAACAAATGCTTCTGGCCGGACTGGATAGATGAATGGATGGATGGATGGATGGATGGATGGATGGATGGATGGATGGATGGATGGATGGATGGATGGATGGATAGATGGATAGATAAAAACAGTTGTAGGCCTAAAATAATAAGTCTGAATAAAAAAAGAAAAAGAAAAAGAAGAGATACAAAAAAGGCAGATCTTGCCTGATGACTACATTGTGTAACCTACATTGAGTAGGACCCACAATGATTGGTGATTGGTTTGCTGCTCAGTCTAGCTGGCGGTCTGAAGGCACGGTTGTCCACTGGGAGAAGTAGGGGAGGGTAGAGAGGGATGGCAGTGTGCATCACAGGAAGTCTGAATGGTGGGAAACTGACACAAACACAAACACACACACACAGGAAGGTACAGCAGTCACATTCATTTCAGCACTCAGCGTGTGGCAAACCAAATTCCCCCCATACGCTTTCCAGAGTTCGCCAGTTTGTAATTACGTCAGCTGGTGAAAGGAGAGCAGAGGAAAGACTGTGTGTGTGTGTGTGTGTGTGTGTGTTTGTGTGTGTGTGGTGGGGGGGAGGGTATCTCTGGCTTTGTGTGTGTGTGTGTGTATGTATGTGTATGTTTGTATAGTGCTTGAAGTAGACCTGTTGGACTTTATTGTGTATTCATAGCGCAGAAAATGTTGTGTTTGTGTATGCACACACACGTTTGTGCATCTCCATACTCAACAACACAACCTTGATCCAATTAAACTGTGTGCTTAGCAAAGGCTCACAGATGACAGTGACTGCAAACAACCAGACCCACAGCTGCGGTGCGTCATTGGTGACAGCTGTTTTCCTGCTCTTCCCAGCACCGTTTGGGTCGCGTTTGCGGCACGCTGGGTCCAGCACCAGCCAGGCATTTCTCCTGGTTTGAGGCATCGCCTGGCGCCCTCACTAAGCCACGCAGCCAGGGGAGAGGGGCTCAACACTCCCCCTGTCCCCTCACTGCTAATCTCGCCCTCACAGAGCCTTCCCCTGGCTCCAGGTGGCATTTACCTGCTGCTCTGCCTGTGAGAGCCCAACAGAGCAGCGATGTAGAGTACACTCTTAGAAAACAAGAGCGAATTCACAATAGCTGCAACCAGGCCACTCCCACTGCCGTGGCCCCTTTTAGCCAATTGGCATGAACAGAAACACACACCTACACACACACACACACACACTTGACCTCCATGCTAAATTTAAGCCCCCTAGGGCAAAAACTGTGGCCCCCAAATGGTGGGGAAATTTTTGTGGACCAACTGACCGACTGACCGACAGAACGACCTATAGAGCTGCTGGTCACAGCTAAAAGAAAGGGTTCCTTTGGGTCCTGGCCCTGGAGAGCTGAAGTGAATGCTGGACTTTCTCTTCACCTAAAATCCCACAGCAAGTTCAGATCAAGAAATCAGGTGAGGTGGGTTAGCAGTGTCATCAATCGTTTTAATTGGGCAATAAATGCTGAGTAACAAAAAAAAAAAACAGCATGCACCGCGGCTCTCCAGGACAAGGAGTGGGGACCACTGCTTTTAGGGTCCTTGGTTTGTCCCCCTGGAGGAACCCTTAATCTTTCTTCTTAGATACCGACATCTTTAGAGGGTTCATTGTGGAACTTTATTCCTACATAAGAGTCCTAAGAGTCCTACATAGAGATATAGGCATGTAAGCAAAACTTTTAACAGTTCAGCCAGGGAGGTGAACCAAGAACATTTTTCCATTGTATAGTGAACAGGAAAACTGGCTTCTAACTTGGGGGTTGCAGGTTTGATTCCTAGGTTGAGCAATTTTAGTTTAGCCCTCAACTCACTTGGGCAAGATACTATTCACTTATAAATGTGAATTGCAGGCTTTATGTATCAAAGAAAAGCAGTATAAGGTGCTTTGTATAAACAGATATGTGCTATAAGTCTGTCCTCCAAGCCCGTCAATATTGGCTAGGGTGAACCAGTAAACCATGCCCCCTGCATGTCAGGACAATCTGAAGAGCGAATCACTGAAATTTATTTGTAACCATATCACGTCCATCACATTTAAGTTGAATTTTTCGCAAGGGGAAGTTTTGAAACATAAATCACATTATGTGATAAATAGCCCTGACTTGTTTTGAAAATAATCTTTGTTTATTTCATTAATTATTTCTCAATGACGATTGAAGCCAGCTTATTCCTGTATGGTTGATGTTAGGCTCGAATAAACAAACTTTTGAATTGAACAGATTGTCTTATGCCTCGGGCAATAAAATTGGGTAACAGAGGTTTGGTTGAAAAATGTACCACAACACATATAACTCCACTATACGAGCTTTATTTGCTTATCATAACTAGGAATGACATTATTCAAATCTGTATTTACAGAAAATGACCTGAATCTAAACTGTGTTACTTTCCACAGAATATTTTCAAAGGGAATTTCAGTAATGAAATCAGACTGTAGTTGACTAGGAGGTTAGGTCTGTGCAATAATGCATCAAATTAGATCAGGTGTAAAGCAGGTATTTTATGTAGAGAAAAACTATAAACAACAGTTTTTCAACATACTAAGATATCCTGTGTAAAACATTTGAAACATTTAGAAAAGTGATAATTTCAGATTCGTTGATGCATTGTCAATGTAAAAACATCCCTTTATGAAACACTGTGTGTGTGTGTGTGTGTGTGTGTATGTGTGCATGCTTATGTGTATGCGTGCATGCTTGCTTGTCTGTCACTTGTGTTTGTGTGTGCATACATAATTGAATGCGTGTCTATGTGTGTGTGCATAAACGTGCATGTTTGTAAGTGTGCTCGCGTGTGTTGGCGTGTTTGAGCATGTCTGTTTTTGTATGTGCATGCTTGAATGTGTATGTGTGTGTGTGTGTGTATGCGCATATGTGCGTGCTTGAGTTTTGAATAATAACACCATTATGGCCCTTCAGGCGCACAGTCATATTTCATCCCCACTGTAAATGTGAGTGTGTATGTGTGTGTGTGTGTGTGTGTGTGAGTGTGTATGCATGTGCGGGGGGTGGAGCTTCTGGTCTGTTTGAATCCAGTGACATTCCCTCGCTCCGGGGTGAACATGGCCGCCGTTTCCGCGGTCAGTCATTCACCCCCTGGGGCTGCATGAGCACGCGTGACTGCTACAATGCCACAGCTGACCGCTCTGTGTCTCTTTCATCCATCAGCTGGTCTTCTCCCAGTCACGCCAGGCCCAAATAACCCACCGCGCTCCGGGGTGGTAAATATAACTCTGCTCCGCTTTCTCTGTAGAAACTTACAGGCCCACAATTTATATTGGGCTGTTCTGCTGTGTGAATCCATCGATTTTAGATCGTTGATCCGTTGTACACTAGAGCCAAACTTAAGAAAGAGGGGTATTTGTGAAGTACGGCCCCATTAATAAACTATTAATTCATCATTAATTCCTCTAAAAAGTCTTTACAGTATTTGTAAAGAATTAACAATGGCTAAGGCAGTGGATGTGAAATCTGGGTCACGTAACCAGGTGATTTGTAAATGAGTTTCCTGTTTGCTCAGATTGGCTCTTCTTTGCTTCATGTAGTATCAAAAAAAATATCACATGGATCAATGCAATGACACTACATGGTGACACAAAATGGGGAATATGCAATTACGCTTAATGGAGAGTAAGTAATGCCTTGAGACATCGCAAAGCAGCTCCTCTTGCCCTTTTTTGACAGGGGAAATTGTAGGAGTTTGCATGCTGAGACAACATGTTGCATAGGGAAGTTAAACAGGCTGATTTTCATGCTCCAGACAAATGCGGCTGTCATAGACTGTACATATTGGCCTTGTGACTGGAGTGAATGGCATGCCAGGGGAATGGCGTGGGCTAGTTTGAAACAAACTGTTAAATGCAGGTACGGGCAGCAAGGGACAGGCTGGGCTCCTGTCTTCATCAGAGTCTCCATAGAGATAGGGGTTAGACAGAATGAGTGGAGAGGGGGGACCGTCCCAGTCCTTCTTTGAGAGAAGCGATCGGAAGTGCGGATAGCGACAGGGATCCAGCGGCGGAGCGGAGGAGTTTCCTGCTGTCAGACTAGCAGAGAACCTGTCGTCACTCCTTCCCACCATTCCCCGTTTGCTTTCTCTCCTGCTTTTCTTCTGCATTGTTCATGCCCAAGCTGAGTTACTGTACGTCAATCTCCCTGAAAGACTTTCGCCCACAGTGCCAGCACCAGGAAGACTCACGCACGTCACTCCTTTGACTCACTTGATGACTAGCCCTTGTTTCTTTCCACACTGCACTGAACACCACTCACATATTTCCTATGCAAGTCAAGGATCATGAAGTCAACATATCAGCGGTTCATGCATCTTGTATGTGGCAGGTTGGCCAGGAGAGGGCACTCAAGAGTGAGGAGACAGTGGGAGATACTTTTAACCAGCTTATCTGCTGCCTTGTGGTTATTTCCTATGTCCTCAACATAAAGGGTAGCACAGAGATTTACCTTGTCAAGGTGAACTTCTGGCCGTCGCTGGTAAAGGCACAAAGAGTTTGACCACAAGCAGGTTCCCTCACTTGACGAGCTGTCCATCGTCCACAGTTGTGAGACCCAATAGGCCACAAGGTTCCAGACACAACCCCAAAATGTCAGGTGACTGAGAGAAGCTTTGGATAAGGGAGGGAGATGAATGAGTGTATGGAGGCATCTCTAAGCTTGTTTGATTGTGTGATCACTTGTTTGTTTGCAAAAAGGCCTGCCGTGGACTTACGGTCCATTTGGCTCACCCTGCACCTACTGTGTGTTTCTGCAGATGAGAGATTTCAGCGTCGTGTCCTGGAACACCAGAGCTGTCCGCTGGCTTTCAAGTGCTCAACCTGAGGCATTGATTGGCTAACGGCTCCACTCAATTCCTTTACAAAGCGTAAACCTGCCTCTGAAAGGAGAGCACAGACACCCGCAGACAGGTCAGAACTCCAGGAGTGCAGATTGAGATCAATGAAACATTTGATGATTCTGCTGTACAAGAATTATAACATAACATAAATCATGTGACGTTCAAGCTCTGTAGCCCCCTATTCAGACTACAAGGTGTCACCCCAGATGAAACTGATATACTAAGACTTACAGTCCAATTTCCAGGGTGTATTTGTAGCTGTGTTCAATATCTACCATAAACTGACAAACATTAAACCCAGACGTATACTACCCAATTTTTGAATTCCTCAGGATATAATACACGGCTTTTTGTGTATAGCCCTCAACACACAAGGTACAGCAGCCATTTTTGGAGTTCTGACCTGGCGCGTTAACCTGGTCCAGCTCCATGTATGAGATCAATGATGGACATGTCCAGAGCCCATACATGCCAGGGATGTTACTGACTCATCCCCAGCAGACAAACGTAAAGAGCAAGAAGAAATCCCTGCAAATCAGCCCTTTTTGCCAAGCGGAGAGTAAGCATGGGCCTCGATGAATCTGATCGACCGCAGCAGGTGACTTTAGTCCTTGAACCTCTTTCACCAGGCTCAGATGGACGAGCTGCCCACTCATTCGCACCCGAGTCATCAGCCGTCAAGCTATCGAGGATGTCAAAATGTCAGTATGAATGTCAATGCATACGATGTTACGTAAATGTGCAAGTATGAAGGATGAGAGACACAAGGAAAACTTCTTCCATTTAAGAGGACAGAGACAGGAAGAAGATTCAGGAGGAGGGAGCCATCGACTGCACCCAGTCCAAAGTGAGCAGCCCACGAGGGCACCATTTTCACCATTTTAACGTTTTTGCACAATTTGTCATTCGTAGGCATGTCCCAGACTGAAGTAACCATATTATTAACATAATATTATATTTGAAGGATCATCTCTGCTTTTGATTGACAAAACAACATACATTGAAAAAAAACCTGTTTTTGTTTGAGGGTGTGATTATGATACGTATGACAAAATAAAAAAAAAAACTGCAACCAAAAGCAAGTTTTTTTGTTGTCGAATAACACCGTATCTTGATCACACTGTGTTCTGTAATCAGTTACCACTGCAATCAGCATACTCATCAAGCTGAAGCCAACAGGAAGCCTTTCTGTCTACCATATTAAATGACTGTAGAGGTGAGAACCTACAACAGGTTATCATTACCGTCTGTATCATCAAGTACAACTTCGGGACGTGATTACACATCATGTAACTTGATGTTGCTTGATTAAAATATGTTGATTATTTAAAATAATGTAATAATAGTTTTTAATAGTATTTGATGGACGGTCTGTGGGGCTAAGATGGTGAAGTAGTGGCTGACACATGTCAGGCACATGTATGCCCCTCCCTCCCATCTGTTTAGTTTGTGCAATTCCAAATGCTGGAAAATATTTCTGCAGTTCTGCACAATTAAGTTAGCAATACCTCAATGAACCTACCTTATATGAGTCATTGTGTAAAACCTCAAATGCAAACAATAGTGATCATTATACTGATTTAAATTAAAATTTTTTGGATTCATATACAACAATTCAACCTATTACTTTATTTATCTTGAATAGCCATGTGATGGAGAACACAAAAAAGTGGCTCAGCGGTCATGTGACTTTTCAATGCATGGGACGTTACGAGTTTGTGTTTCAGCATCTCCTCGTATGCCACAGTCCAACAGCCAAGTCCGAATCCGCTCAAATCCAAGCGTACATCAAGCCAAGCATTTCGCTCAATTAAGTATTCATGACTTTTGAAAGGTGACTGGCAGTGGATGAATAATTTAAACGTTCGCACTAACACAAGCCTTCTCTGGTGTTACCAGACAAGTCTTTGAGGTGTCAGATCCCTCACTGTGAGGAAGGCCGGTGCCCACGTGTGCTGCGTGGAAGAGACAGCAGCTTCCTGTCTAATTACCAAACACAATAAAACTCAAAATCAAGCCGCGCTTTCACACCCCATTCCTTTGACGCAGTGACGGAGATTGAGAGAGCGCTTTGTTACGGGCAGGTCTTACGCATGGCTCTTTTGTCATAGTTTTTCTTTTGCTCTCTTTCTCCTTCTATCTATCGATCTATCTATCTATCCATCGTGCACAAAGCGGACCCACGCAGCAAAGATCAGTCTGGAGGTGTAGAACATTTTTTTTCCACCAAAAAAAAAAAATGCAGTCTAGCCACTGACTTTTTTTCCTTTGAAAATCATTTTTAAAGGCAATTTTACAGTTGTGTTTTATATATATATATATATATATATATATAAAGATGGGTCACAGTTATTAGGTGTTTTTAAATTACTGTAACCCACTTATTGTTATTCCAAATATTAACACCCAGAATATGCTGACCTGTCTGGAAAAAAAATCTATTTCAGGGTTCACTGGCGTCTAATAAAATATTTGATCCAGCTCCACATATTTGGGCTAAATGTGCATATAGACACACTCCATGCTGTGAGCATTAATGAGGTTTTAAAATCTGTATTCTGTTTCATTCTCCCTCTCAAAAAAAAATAATAAGAGGGATGTGCTGGAGAGGCAGAAGCCATTAGCCCATGTTGGGTCTGTCTTCAGATAAACCCTGCCTGAATATGAATCGGATCCTTACATGCTATGTGTTAGTGTTTTACTCAGCCCATGTGAAAAGGCCAAAAGGCCTTATAATGTTCCATGAGGGAAAAGCATTTTAGGTTATTGACTGTGTTAACAATCTAGCTAACAATTGTTTAGTTGCCAGAATAGTCTCAGAACATTAGGGCAATTGTACCCACAATGTAAACTTTGTCCTTGAACATTGTTGGAACAACACTGTAACATTCTTAGAATGTTTGAGGAACACTAACATTTTAACATTATGCCAAACCCCAGTGAAAATATGACCTAAATTTTCCCAAATGTTCTGGAAACATTTTCTATCAGTCGAGGAGGTACCTGTAACATGGACAATACTTGGTCAGGCCTCACATTTTTACTTTTCCGATGGTTTAGGATGCGATTCATAGACTTTCTAAGTCTTGATTCAGGTGGTAGCATATCAACTTGTGGACGACTAATGGTGTAATATGCCTGTTTATGGTGAAACATTTGTTTCCTGCAGCAAGCAGCTCAAGTCCCAGCTGCTTTACTGCTAGCAATGGCTGGACATCTGAGTTAGCTAAGGCTCACTCCAAAATAAAAACAAAAAAATTGGGGTGAAGCTGGATAAACTCCTCAGTCTTGTCACTCTGAAATGGGGTCTCCATGAAATATTTAATTACTGTCATTTATGATGATAAAAACCAAGGGGTCATAGCTAGATAATCAGAGTCACATGTAAGGTGACTTCCTCCTAAGTCTGTGGAAAGAGGTTGCTTTGTGGGGTTGATTGCATAGCTGAAATAAGGTGGGAAAAGAAAATATAAAGAAGTAAAACTCACGTGAGAATCATCCAATCTGAAAAGTCACCTTATGTCTTAATGTCTAACGTCTTAATGTGGGCCAGTGCGTGGACTTCCATGGGACTCCATTGTGTTATTTTGTTTTCATGCCCACATAATAACCACTTGGGATGAATGCTACTTGACCGTAAGTTTTTCAGTGACTTTAATGCAACAAAATGTTCGGGGAACGTTTGAGGACAACGCCATGACCTTATCTCTCAAACTGAAAGGCGCTCAAACTGAAACCACCATCCCCGGTGTCCTTGGAATGTTTTTGTGGTATCTCGTGTATGTACACTATGTGTATGAACAGAAGAAGCTGTCAATATTGTGGCATGACTCTACAAGGAAAGAAATGTTTTTTGTTTGTATATCACAGCGATGAAAGCGCAGCAGTACTGTATCATTTTTATAGTGAGGTGTGCAGAGGTCAGTTTTATTTACATCCAATGGCTGAGAAGAATAACGAATGAGTTGCTTTGCAGTGCCAGGGTTACATTACAGCGTCCACACCTCAGTGAAGAAAGTGAAATGAAAGCCCAGTTTAACTGCACCCATGCAGCAGTGGGACAGCAGTGACTCCGGGTATCTGGAAAACAATCGTCTGCCATTTTAAGACCTGGGTGACTCTGAGATTAGCTGTCCGGGTAGAGATTTTATTTTGCGAAGGTCTGTGTGACAAATTTAATTTAGAGTGTTTGATAAAGAGATTTAAAGGTTACCAATTGGAAAAGAAAATCTTAGGTGATTTTGTTTTTCGTTCTTATTTTTTAGTCAAGGCAGTTTGATTTTAGACAACCGGCCAATCCACAAGCTTTTTCCGCTCTTGCTATCACAGAGAACTATTTTCTCCATCTGGATCTGAGCGTTGCCGTGCCTGACATTGCTGGAGGATAGATTAGGCTGTCATCGATTTTCCTGTTCTTGGGATCGCATCGGAGGCGGGCTATTGTGAGTCGGCAGCTTGCCGATTCAGTGACATTTTCTTAGGAGATATAAGGGCCTGCGCATCTTGGCAGAGACTAAATTACCTGTACGTGTTCCAAGAACGTCGATGAATTAAGATGTCTGACAGGCCATGGGAGGCGGCAAAAGCTACCACTGTACAGCAGAGCAACTCCAGTGTGTCATCTTCATCAACATCATATTATTATTATTATTATTATTATTATTAGTTGTAGTAGTAGTAGTAGTAGGAGGACAACTATTACTTCTACTGTAGTAGCAGTAGTATAACTTGTAGTTGTGGTTTTTGTAATAGCATTTGTATAGTAGTTCAGTCACAAGTAGCAGGAGTAGCAGAAGTAATAGAACTTGTAGTTGTGGCTGTTGTAGGAGCAGTTGTGTTGTAGTACAGGTACAAGTAGCAGGAGTAGCAGAAGTAATAGAACTTGTAGTTGTGGCTGTTGTAGGAGCAGTTGTGTTGTAGTACAGGCACAAGTAGCAGGAGTAGCAGAAGTAATAGAACTTGTAGTTGTGGCTGTTGTAGGAGCAGTTGTGTTGTAGTACAGGTACAAGTAGCAGGAGTAGCAGAAGTAATAGAACTTGTAGTTGTGGCTGTTGTAGGAGCAGTTGTGTTGTAGTACAGGTACAAGTAGCAGCAGTAATTATAGTAATGGTAATGGTAAAGGTAACAGTATCAGTAGTAGTTGTGGTAGTTGTGGTCGTGATAGTAGTAATAATAGTGCCGGTGGTAATTTTAGTAACAGTAACGGTAACAAAAAAAAAACAGTGCAGTTGATGGGGACACTGTGAAGCAGAAGTTGCTGTCCAAGGCAATAACTCCAGTGACTCAGCAGGGACCAAGGTCATGACCCTCTATAGTCATTAAGATCCCCTGACAAACAAAGGAACGGAGATGTTAAACCTGGCGTCCAGGTCAAACTCTCACTTTGGCCAACAAACAATTCCTGCAACTCTCAGAAATCTGTGTGGATGTGCCTGACTGACTAAAGGCAAACCATACTGTTCACCAGAGAAACCAGAGCACTTCACAGTAACTGCAGTGGTCACTACCACTATGTACATTCATTACATTAATTTAGCAGTTTTAAGGAACAACAGTGAATCCCAGATATATCACTTTTTTGATATTAATATCGAATATCCAAATGAAAGAAAGAAAGCAAATTTCAACCGTTTAAATACATGTATGTAACTTTGTTTTGAGATGCTTGGGTTTTTACTGGCACTTTAAGCTTATGGATTATTGATTTAGGGTTGTTTTTCTTCTAGACAGCTTCCCCCAAGATCCCCTCACTACCCCCATCACCCCCCCCCCCCCCCCCCCCCCCCCCCCCCCCCCCCCCCCCCCACTTCCTGTCACTCCCAGCCGGATAGCTCCAACACTGAGTGACGTTGATGTCTCAGATTTGGGATGCAAATGAACTGTATCACCGTGGAGATAAGTGCCTGTGCTCTTCCGCTTCATTAAGATGATAAGTCCAATTAAATTGGAGGATGGCTCGGCCTTCACGTTAAATAAGACATCGGAGAAACCTCACTATTACATACTCTTCCTCCCCCACCCACTGTAATTCCACTTTCATTATTTATTTATCATTTTTTCTTTATTCTTGATAATTTCCTGTCTTTCAGGTGGGATAATTGGTGTCAAAGTTTTACTGCAAATTCAAAAGCTAGCAATTCTTTCATTCTTTGGGGAATTTAATTTTCTGCCAAAAAAATAAAATTGCTCTGTATGTTAAAAGCATCGTCTTGTCCTGATCGGAAAGTTTTAATGGAGGAATGTGATTTAAGTTTTCAGTAATTTTAACGTCTGTACGACGGTGCAGTGAAAACTGAAATAGATGTGGTAAATTATCTCCAGAAGAATTTGCAAAAGAAAAATGAAATCAAATATTTTGCCCATATCTAAGTATACTTATTCTACAATGTGTACACATAAAGGTAATTGATAAAGAGACAAACATCAACAGACAAACATTAATTCAAAAGTAAAATTAAGAACTCACATATCCATTTTAGTCTGGCGATTTTCGAGGTTGCTTATCTAAGGCCTTTCTATCCTTATTAAGACATTGACATCAAAAGTAAAATAAAATATAAATTGATAAAAATGTATAGGTCTTATATTTACATCTAATAAGACACATAAAACACAGCAATTGCTGTAATTTACAATGTTAATTACGTTATTTTTTCTGTAAACGCATGGATTGTGCAATATGTTATGTGCTTCATTCACAAAACTATTTCTATGAAGCTGGCAGTTACTGACTTTCTATGAAGCTGGCAGTTACTGACATTCTAGTTTTGAAATGTTATTCATTTCTGAAACATTTTCCCATTAAAATGTATATTCCCCATTAGAAACATACAGTAAGCCATTTCCATTTTGCCCCGCTTTTAGTTCTTCTAGATTACTCATGCTGAGCTCACACAAGCCCCGAGCCTCTTGTGTTTTTTTCAGAGCAGTGAAATTTATTCTCAGAAGAAATACAATACAAAAATGCATTCCTTCATAAAATACAAATCCATTTTGAAACCTTGAACTGTTGTATGTGATTAAATATGGCATCTAGGAATAGAATTTCTGGATCCCTTTGAAGACTTAAGATACCAATCAATAGACTGATATCAGAAGTCTCAAGAGGTATCCTATAGATTCATTATATACTGTAAATGCAGATTAATATATGGTTTCCTGTCTCAAAAGAGATAATGCATATTCCTTATATGAATACAAATTTCAATGGGACTTCCTGTCTCAAAAGAGATAATCTGTTTTCCTTATATGAATACAGATTTCTATGGCATTTCCTGTCTGAAAAGAGATAATGCATATTCCTTATATGAATACAGATTTCTATGGAACTTCCTCTCTCAAAAGAGATAATGCAGATTCCTTATATGAATACAAATTTCAATGGGACTTCCTGTCTCAAAAGAGATAATATGTTTTTCTTATATGAATACAGATTTCTATGGAACTTCCTCTCTCAAAAGAGATAATGCAGATTCCTTATATGAATACAGATTACTATGGGATTTCCTGTCTGAAAAGAGATACCTTGTACAGGTGTCTTATATGAATACAGGTTTCTATATGGCTCTCTGTCTGAAAGGGATAATAACTGTGTGACTGTCTCAGACCTGGGGCTTTAAAGTTGTGTAACAGGGAGCACAGAGAAGAAGCTGGATCAGGGTTTATCTGGCAGCCATCTCTGGACATGGGGACCTTTTGGGGTCCTTATATATATAAATAATCATTAGTTTTATCTACGACTCCAGTCCGGCCTCAACACTATCTAATCTCGGCTCAAATCCTTTTTTGTAGAAAACGCTCGGTGGAGAGATGGTAGAGTGGGGTGAGGGTGGGAGTTGGGGCTGGGGGGGGTATGGCTCCACCTTGGTCAGCCTTTGAAATGAATCTCATCGATGAAGCAGACCTGATAAGACTTATCTCTGAAGGAAGTTAAGTAAAGCCACCAAACACAGCTCTCTCTCTCTCACCCTCTCTCTCTCTATCTCTCTCTCTCTCACCCTCTCTCTCTCTCCCTTTCTCCCTGTCCCTCTCTGCAGGAGCAATGGGTGTGGAGTAATTTAATTCAGATTCCAAGTGCCACTTCGCTTTGAAGATAGCGGTGGAACCTTCCTGAGGTAATCAATTTCATCTGCTAGCTTAAATCACAGTGCTGATAGCTTCTGCCACCGTTCGGGCTCTGTCCTTTATTTTTTAAAGCAGGGTTTTTGTTTATTGTTGTTGTTTTTTGTATTATTGAAGTGCCTCGTGATGCCTAAAAATAAGCCTCCAAGCCTCCATGTTACATCTGCTATCTAACAGCAGATAAGATTTCACAAGTGGTTACGTTTACAGAAAGCGGTGATCCTTTCCATGTTTGTTCAGTCACTCTCCAATTATAATTATAATTATAATTATATTTATTAAAATTAAATTATAATTATTTATATTTATAATTATAAAAAAGACTGGGGGGGGTTAGGAAGTACCCCTGAAGGCCAATAGTGAAAGAAGAACAGAAAAGTTTTGTAAAATTATTTTTTTATTATTTCTGCCAAGGCAGAACTTCACACAGCTATCTCTCCAGGGCTGAAGAAGTGACCATGTGACCATGTCGTGCCAATCACACGGCAGGATAGGCTGGTGGTCAAACCTCTCCGTGTGTGAGGTCACATGGAGCTGACCTGACGCACACGAACGCCGTGGCAGGTGATTTCCAGAGCAGCAAACCCATGAGGGCCTGTTAGTCTAAACTCCAGCTGCTCCACTTCTGACAGAGTCTGGATAACTTCTGTGACTTTTATGGCCAAGCAAACAATCAGATTGGCGCCAGCAAAAATCTGAGGGTGGATTTCATTGGTTTGGAAGTGTGACCCCCCCCCCCCCCCCACACACACACACACACACAAACACCATCACAGCATCTTCAGCCAATTGAAGTACTGCCATGTATTTGTTCCACCCATGCACTTAACTATCGGATTCCAATAAGCACAACTCTTCAGCCAGGTTGGGTCCCTAATGTGTGAACACCTAGTGAGCATTAAAACCTGTCCGTACATATACATGTGAAAGCAGATATGTTTACTGCGCTTTCAGCACTGGCACCTGATGAAAATACAGAAGAGAAGAGTGCCGAGGAGAAGTCCAGGAGATGAAAAAGAAAAATGGGACTGTCCTACTAAAAAACATTATGGTAGGCAGGTATGACTCTTACTGGAGACTGAAAACCTTCCAGTTGGATTGTAACTTCCTAAGCCTTATGAAAGGGCCTTCCTATCCCAAGACCCACTTAACGAGAAAATACACTCTCTGAGACCTACACCTTATTAAATGGTGTAGCTCAGCGTAAGAAAATTAAAATGTATATATATATATATATATATATATATATATATATATATATTTTTTTTTTTTAAAGAACATAATATGTCAAAACAACTGCAGGCTCACTTTTCCAGTGTGGTCATGTTCTGGTAGGAGTCTGCTGCAGCTCTGACTGCCATTTCATGGAGAATAAAGGTTTTTTTTATTTCTATTTTGTGTTCAGAACACACAGTAAATACATTTTTCTCTGTAAATCAGCATTTTTCAGAAATAGATGATTATGGTGATGATGGTGATTTTTTTTATTACTACTACTATTGTTATAAAAATCTTTTTATTATTTTACACATCATTTTGAGACCAATTTTGGTCTTCTGAAAGAGCAAGAAAAACGACTCCAAAAAAGCTTTCAAGAAGTTCTTCAGAACAGATTATTGATTCTTACCATCCATCTCCCTCTCACTGTCTGTCTCTTTCTCCTGCTCTCTCTCAAAGATATGTCAGGTTCTGAAAACAGTCTTGTACATCCTGCTCTGTATTTCAGACCCAGTGTGTTCCTGCGAGGAGACATGCCTTTTAACAGAACAAAAGCACAGAAACGGAACCTGAGGGTCACCGAGTCTGTCTTTCTGAGATATCTTTGACTAATGCAGCGTCCACAAAAGCTTTTCTCTTAGTGTGAGGACCAAGGTCAGCCATTTTAGGATCAGATACCAGAAGGAAACCAGACGGCTCTTCAGGTCCAGCCACTGACTCTACGTCTATTGTGTGTTCCACTCCAAAGGGGCAGTTTCACTGAGGCCTTTAAAACAAAATAAGGCGACTTTCGGGAAATTAAGACACATGGTTGAGGCGCGGCTAGGACTGAAGCTCATAACCGGCTACAGACAGAAGTCCACATAAAATAGGGGATAATCCAGCTAAAAACATTAGTCTCTATGATCTCTGGCAACCTCTAGTGGTCGGTCATGCACCTTGTGTTCATCCAGTTGCAATTGCTGGGGTGTTGTATGATTGGTACGTGTTAAGTGTGTGTGATCACTTCCCCCTGAGCGGGTGTGTGTGTGGGGGGGGGGTGTTGCCATGGGTGGGCCTGATCTAGTTTTCTTCAGGGCCTCACTCTTAAATCTCAGCCAGTTAAGGATGATCTTAAAGATCAAATTTCTTTGGTCATGTGGTTTCATTGTAAACTGTCGGTTACAAAGCCTTTGCAAATTTAAAATGAGAATGAATTTCTCATGCTCTCCATGTTCCCCTCAAGCTTGTTTGAGATGTACAGGATCAGCCGAGACTTATGACATCATCCGAATATGATACGCCTTTAATGAGCCAGCCTGCTGTACTCTGATCTTTGGTTGCCCTGACAATAGTCTCACAAGAAGTGAAATTCAGGGGAATCAAGAACTGTGTGTGTGTGCGTGTGTGTGTGTGTGTGAGACTGCTAAATCACACACACACACATGCACACACACAGACGCACACACACACACCACAGGCACAAATACAGATATACAATAGTTAAACACACTACATGCCCATACACACTGATATAATTTAACTGACATGTAAAAATATATGTACAAAGCATTCACATATATACTCACCCACTCACACATATGGACAAACTCATGTACAAACCCATTCAAACACAAACTGACTGACACACACACACACACACACACGCTGTAGCACATGGAAAGCAAAAAAAAATACCTTCATAAACATTTACATAAATATGGTACACATTCTCACATACCCATGAGTTAAAACACACACACACACTCACTCACTCATGCACAAACACACACACAAACACACTCTCTCTCTTTTCCATTCACTGAAACACATTCACACAAGCCTCTTAGCTTCCCCTCTAGAGCACCCTCTGAACCAGAACAGGTATAAAACAAGGTTCTTAACCCAGATATCCCCCAGCGGAGAAACCCATCTCTGAGCTACTGGACCTTCCTTGCTCTTCCCGTAACCCCTGCGTCTGGATATTATAAATCACATCTACAGAGCAAGCCGCGCCGACACTACACTCTCCCACAACGTCTGAGCAGATTCCATTTACATTCCCATTAACCATTTTCGGATCATTTTCATAAATAGTTCATTCTCTCGTAATGTGTTATTCACAGGATTGATTAATACACATGTACAAAGGTTCCTCTCAACGGTCGCAGGGAAAAGATAGCCTTTATGTCCTCTGCACTGCTACGGTGATTGAAGGATAACCAGCTAACAAACGCAGAATGTTCCGGTTACAGAGGATCTTTCTGGGTGTTAACTACCGTCATACATGAACATTCGCCACATGTTCACTGAACACTATTGCTTTAGACAAGTTCTGAAAATGGCAGAGAAAAATGTTCCAGGCATGTTGCCTACAGTCAACATGTCAGACATGAAAATGCTAATAGATACATGCTCATGTTTATTTCTTTTTTTGAAGAATGTTCTGAACATATGTATTAAAATCTGAACACAGAAGCTCATCAAACGACCATCATAGCCTTTAAAATAACAACGGCTCTGATACATGCGTCTTCGGCGGATGTGAACCACAAACGCCTCGTCTTCCCCTGTCCGGTACCATCATTGTGTGTGAGCACACTTCACAGAAATCTATACGAGTAAGGCCAAGTCGTTAACGTGAAAAAGAGAAACCGCTAGCGTTACCGGGGGAAAAAAAGTTAATATGGCGATGTCAAGTGTGCCGCGTGTGGAAGTGGCTAAAGGTTGTTAGCGTGGAAGTCAAGCCAGATCAGTGTGGAGAGTGAAGAGTGCTATCACTCTCAGCATGACCTACTCAGAGAGGCCTCTTCCACCCGAACACTTGAACTACTCCATTCGCCAAATTACCGTCTTAATTGGACTAATGCAGCGGTTGCTCTTTGCTGCCCTGAAGAGCCCGGCGAAAACCTGCTGGGCTGAAGCGCCAGTCGCAGGATCTCAGTCTAAAATCCACTCTTCCCACAAGTGATGTGACTCACTGTCCCTGTCTGACAGAGAGCGTGTTAAGAGAAAAATATACTACGGACCCAACACACTCGGAAATATATCTGGCTCGAATGAAACGGCCACCGATAGGATCTGAAGTAGGCTAAATCTGACAGTGAGGGCATCCAGTAAAAAAAAAAAAAAAAAAAAAAAAAACAGATGTGCAGTGAGATATCTTATCTGGAGCTTGTATAGATCATCAATTTGGGCCTCTTTTCGGGTTAATGATCTAGCTTGCTTTGCTGCTAAAAAGGAGGTATAGGAGATATATGGGTTTTAAAATTAATTTTTATATTTACTTATAAATTCATAAAAATACACACGAGGAATTTGTGTATCAACGAACAAAAAAGTCCTCATCTACCACCGGTTTCTTTTCTTTTTTTTTTTTTTTTTGAAAATGAAAAATGAAACAGAGAATGGGAAAAAACTGTGAAATAATTAATTTTTCATTATTGAAAGCTGGAATCTTTGTCTGGAAAATGCACCAAATAAATTTAGAAATAAAGACTGTAAAACATGTGAATCTGATATCTCTTTTTATTGTTAGAATGAAATGTCTCAACCTCTCAACAAAAGCAAATCGAATTCAAAGGACAGACTCAATAAGAGACTCAAGGAGAAGAAGAAGACGAAAAAGAAGAACTCAATTGTTTAATTGTTTTCATAGGTAAATGGAAATGAGTCAAAATGAGTTCTTATTTTTAACACATGTATACACTGCCCTCTGTTGGTCGCTAGTGGAAACACATCACACACAGCACTAATATTAGAGCACCAAAGCCGATTGGACATGGCTGGGCAGTCCAATAACACATACTTTGACTGTCACAAAAGCACTCATTGACTGAAGCGGGCAAAAAAGGTGGAATGAACTAAGCTAATGCTTGTCACCTTATACTTCAGCCTATAAAATTACAAAATAATGTATGTTCATTCGAGTGCCTGTGAAAATGTGTTTCTGAATTACATGGCACGCTCCAGAAATCAATACACAGCTACTGATGCAGGAATATAAAGTTTGTGGCAGCTGGGGAAAAAAAAATCATAAATTGTATCTAAACCGGTCTCCTTCACGAGATATTGCGTTATGATCCCCAGGGGTTGTCTTTGTCCCCTTGGGCGATTAACTTAGCAAGAGTCACATCGCTTAGCAAGACCTTTTCAATCTCAGCATCTCCTGCAGTGCAGGTCTGTATGCAAGCCAATTAGACCCGTGAGTCATAGGTCAGTTTTCAGCACAGACTCCGGTTCTACAGGGCGGCGCAGCTATTTTTGCATGGAAATCTTTACTCCAGATAACAGGCCTGCACAGAATGGATAAATCACCAGCCCTTTTGTCATCGATTGACAAACTACAAGTGCGTCATTTTGTTACAGACGAGGGACCCAATCGGCCCACACCAGTTTCCCTCGGGTTTTATATTATTATTGTACTTTTTTCTGCGTGTTCCTTTGTTTCTCTCCCACAGAAAGTACGGGCGAGGACTGTTGTACTCAGACAAAAGAAATATCTGCCAAGAAATGCCACAAACTATAAATTGGTAGGAGGGAAAAAATAATGTGTGTAAAACATTTACTATTCTTTTCAGTTTCCAATAGAATAAAAACTTACCTAAGAGATGAAAAATTATTATTTTTCATTCTGGTTTTCTTTCTTATTGCAATTGTGAGTTCACATTCCATCTCAGAGTGTGTGTTTCTTCGTGCCTGTACAGATATGAAGTGGGTCACTGAAGAACGGATTGAGTATGGTAAAATGACCTCAGACATGGGTGGGGTTACGATTGGCTGTCAGTCACTGACTGGTTCAGCCAATGAAAAATTGTGACTTTTCACACAAACAAAACACAGCTATTGGTTCAAATCCGAGAGTTACAGTGAGTAGCTACACTATGACACAATTGTCCCACCATTGGTCTACAGAACTACCACCACCATTGTGTGCTTTGGAGGGAAATGTTAGCAAGTTGAGCAAATTTGCAGCCTGTTTCATCTCATTTTTGCTTCCCTGTCTGTCTGTGTTTTGCTCAATACTGCCACCTGCTGGTGAGCTACTGAGATACAGGTGAGGGTGTGAGATACTCCAGACCGATGGTGGATACCAAGTGTTGAAAAGAGGATTCACAAACCCTTATTAGGGCAGAGCTATACTCATCTGTCAGTCATTGACTTGTTTGGAAAAATCAAAAACCTCTCTCCACGGCCAGTGCAGTCATTGCTCCATATCACTGAGTCACGAATAAGATACGTCAGCTCCTCCCGTTTCTGGTTCAGCAAAACGTCACTCCTCCATGAGTTGAGGGGCGCTGAGCCTGCGGACGGCAGTGATTTGGCCTGCCAAATTCAGCCGATCAAAAACTAAATGAACAATAATTTTTAAAAATACACATTTTAAGATTAATCTTTCTTTTTTTTATATATTTTCCCATGACTAAAATAGTAAAATATTTTAGCAAATATGACACGTGCTCATCATACATAAAATGCAAATATGAAATTTAAATTAAATTAAAATTTAAATTTATTCTTGCAGGTAAAACTAGGTTGCAGACTGGTACTCCAGAGATATAATAAAGCAGAGAGTGCGAGATTTTAACCAGTGCTCAGGAATGTAATGAAATACCTCACAAACCAACAGCAAGACTGAGGGGGTGAATTAATGAATGTTAACTCTGTAGATATGATCCAGGACAGAGACAGGGAAGCCAAAAAAAAGTGACACACATTTTCAGGGGTCTCTTTTGTTCTTGTGTTCAGAATGTGTGATGGACCGAAACAGAAAGAGAGAGAGAGAGAGACTTTGACTTTTAAAAACCCTTTGTTTTACTTTACACTTATTCCCTTTGTTGAATGATTCATTACATAAACTCCATTTCTACCAAAAAAATAAAGAAGAACCTTAGCTCAATCAGACAATTAAATAAAAAACAAAACAACAAAAAGCAACATACAACAGAAGAGAGAGAGAGAGAGAGAGAGAGAAAGAGAAATAGAGAGGGATGGGATTCTGATATAGAATAAGAAGTCTAAGCTTCAGATACTCTGTCAGAGACTGATACCTGCTGATAGCAGTTTTTCATAACTGATGCCAATATCACAAAAGGGGAGAAAAGTAAACGTTTTTCTCTGTTTTTTTTTTTCAGCCTTTAACAGCAGTCTACTATTCCACAGACTGTGAGTCAGAGACATGATTTAATCTAAGGATAGCGCGACCGAGAGAAAGACTGCCCCAGGCATAAACCCAACACGGAATAAAGAAAGTTTCCAACAGGGTGTCATTTCCCTTCATTTTAGGAAGACAGAAGTCTCAATTCCAAACCCTCAGTCTCTGAATTCTTCATTACCGTTTCTCGTACAGCTTCCCGTAATGTGATTGGTGGCCACAAATTTCTAGGGTACATTGGATGGAGAATTTCCTATACTACCACATATGTACTATACTAGCACATATCTGTATGTTTAGCACACACTAAAGGTCTGTCATTTGTGTAGACGTTTTGAATATCCATATTTGCATATCCAAGTTTTGCATGTTTGGAGCCAAACAAAAACACAGCAGGGTTAAAGATCACACTGGCGAAGCCCAACTGCAGCGCTGCACAAAACACCAGCGCATCAACAAAGGATATCTATGACTCATCACGTACTGAGAACAAAACAACAAATAAAAACAAAACAAATTGTATAATAAGCACACAGCCTGACGTCATTAAACGATTGCCAGCTTTTGGTTTAAAGCGTTTTTTTTTGGGCTTTTGAGGGTCTAAAGATCAGGAGTGGAGGACAGCCGACAAACATGAGCGCAAACAGAGATGGGAGGTTCGTGAGTGTCCTTGGATTCTGCGCCATTCAGCACGTGTGCTCAGGGTAGAGTGAGGTAGATCGAAGGAAGGACATGAAAGCGTGAGTGCGTTTCTTCCTTTTTCATTTTCTCATATAGCTTTCAAAGTGTGATAGAGCAGGCAACTAAAAGGATCCTGGATTTTTTTTCACTGCCTAAGCCTTCGGCATGACAAAGCTTATGACAAAGCCTTTTGCCTTGGCGTTGAGTTTTATTACACCAGCTTGTTCTGTCATGGACTAGAAGCTATCATCTTTACTGGGGGGTGGAGGCTGTGAGGCTTGAGGAGAGGTGATACTTTTAAAAAAAAAAAAAAATTAAATTTAAAAAATTAAAGCCGGTTTCGGTGCTCAGGGATATAGACGTCATTCACAAGTGAAGGGTGGAGGTGTGGCCAAATAGTGGGTGTGGTTAGGGGTGTGGCTAGCAGTGGAGGGGATGTCTGTAGTGGGTGTGGTCATAAGTGTAGGGGTAAGTCTGTGGTGAGGTGAGTGGGTGTGTTTGGGGGGGTGTATGGGTGTGGTATTTGGCGGAGGGGCAGGTCTGAGGCCAGGATGAGGTTGGAGTCATTGGTGGGTGTGATGGTGGGGTTATTGGAGGGGTGTGGGGTCATGGGTCAAGGGGGAGCATGGAGTAGTTGGCTGGGGGATGTGGTGTTGGTTAGGGGTGCAGGGACAGATCCACAGTCAGGGCAGGGGTGGGGTCATTAGTTGGGTTGGCGTTGTTGCGGTATGTGGGGTCGTTGTGTGGGGGTGTGTGGTAGTTGGGGGGTGCAGTGAGGAGTTGGTTAGGGGTGCAGTGAGGAGTTGGTTAGGGGTGCAGTGAGGAGTTGATTAGGGGTGCAGTGAGGAGTTGGTTAGGGGTGCAGTGAGGAGTTGATTAGGGGTGCAGTGAGGAGTTGGTTAGGGGTGCAGTGAGGAGTTGATTAGGGGTGCAGTGAGGAGTTGGTTAGGGGTGCAGTGAGGAGTTGGTTAGGTCAGGGCAGGGGTGGGGTCGTTAGGGGGCCTCAGGCCCAGCATGTGGAAGTAGGACACCACCTGGGCCGGGACCTCAGCCAGAACACACTGCGCCAGGGCCTCCCTGGGAGCCTGCTCAGTGACAGAGACAGAGAAAGGACAAGAGTCAGTGAGGAGTTGATTAGGGGTGCAGTGAGGAGTTGGTTAGTGCAGTGAGGAGTTGATAGGGGTGCAGTGAGGAGTTGGTTAGGGGTGCAGTGAGGAGTTGATTAGGGGTGCAGTGAGGAGTTGGTTAGGGGTGCAGTGAGGAGTTGATTAGGGGTGCAGTGAGGAGTTGGTTAGGGGTGCAGCGGCAGATCCTCGGTCAGGGCAGGGGTGGGGTCGTTAGGGGGCCTCAGGCCCAGCATGTGGAAGTAGGACACCACCTGGGCCGGGACCTCAGCCAGAACACACTGCGCCAGGGCCTCCCTGGGAGCCTGCTCAGTGACAGAGACAGAGAAAGGACAAGAGTCACCCCGCTGATACCCCCAAAACAGTCACCCCGCTGATACCCCCAAAACAGTCACCCCGCTGATACCCCCAAAACAGTCACCCCGCTGATACCCCCAAAACAGTCACCCCGCTGATACCCCCAAAACAGTCACCCCACTGATACCCCCAAAAGAGTCATCCCACAGACACCCCTAAAACGACAGTCCGAAAGCAGTCACCCAAAAATCTAAACCCTCCAAAAATGAGGTCCAAAAGCAGTCATCCCACGAACAACAACAAAATCTGGCCCCCCAAAACTACAGCCCTAAAATAAATACAAGTCTATTACAACAATTATCTCTTATATCCACACATAATGTGCCATTACCCAGTAGCTACAGTAGGAAAAAAAAAAAAAAACAATTATCAAGCTTTGCAAGCTTCAGAGACCAAATACATTCCAGCAAAATCCCTCCCTGCATGGTTCCATCAGTGAAAAAGATTGATAACATTAAAAAAATCCAGGAATTTGGACGTACTTTGCTGCACAAGTAAAACCCTCATAAGTAAAGCTCCAGAGTGAGTTCACAGTTGCCGTAGTAACAGGAGCAGGAAGATGAAACCAAAAACCTGCTGAGCTCTGTCTTCTATACGGAATGTTTTTTTTTTTTTTCCCCCCACAGCTGATCCCCCTGCAGTCATTTCTGTAATTACTTACTTAACTACACAAATTTACACCTCAGAACTGGCAGGAGTAAACTTATCTCCTTTTTACAGGATGGAAAATGTTGAGTTCAGTTGCATGATATCTCTGCTTAATTTATGACCGTTATTAATGTTAACCATGAAATTTAAAAATCGGGAAATTTGTGGGATGTCCAACCAAGTAATGAAGAGCAGAAGTTGGAGAAAAAAAAATCTGGTATAAAAATTAAATTTTAAATGAAAGCAATTATTTCTACAAAACCTTTTAAGCAAGCCTTAACTTTTTTGGTTTTTAATTGGGTAAATTTTGACAAATGTTTTTTTTTATTTCTGCCATGATTTTTGCTTTTTCATCCATTTACATATCCATGACACATATGTAACAGCACCAAGAAAGGCAGAGGGGTTTTTTTTCCCTCATATATTCTACGTGATTGTCTTTTTTAAAACTATGTTCAAGTTAAAATAAGGATATAAACCAGAGTCATGACCCCACAGGAAGTGACATCATTAAAGAGTGGAGTACTCACGCCCAGGAAATCTCGGAAAGGCACAAACTGCACGATGTCCCGGGCGAGGGCCTCGCCCATGGGGTCCATCAGGGGCCCATCGTCCCCGTCCAGGAACTCCATGCCGCTGAAGTCGGCCCCGCCCACCCCGACGATGATGATGGACATGGGCAGCCGGGAGGCGTTGACGATGGCGCTCCGGGTGTCATCCAGGTCGGTGATCATGCCGTCCGTGATGATGAGGAGGACGAAGTATTGCTGAAACGGGAGGAGGGGGAACGCGCAATGACGCTACAAGCTTAGCGTGTTAAACTGCCTGGAACATTCCTGCAACATCATGGGAATGTATGTTATGGCAAATACACCCAACACATATATGTTTATTCACACTCCAGTTTCATGTCCCTTGAGCATTAACTCGTAGTCTCAAGACACAATACAAGAACAGTTTTACTGTGTTATTCAGTTTTGTTCTTCCAATCTTTTTTTTATTGTATATGTCTGAACATTATCATCCCATATCTATTGCATATCCACTCTGCACTGCAAAAATGGTCACTGTGTATATGAATTATTGAATATCGGTGAAGATGTTCACAGCACATCCTGATGGTCAGTGTTGATAATATTATATTTCTACATATGTGTGTGGTTTCAACTTTAATTTAACCAGTATGGTCCATTGATAAAGAATTCCATTTTGAAAGAACAGCCTCGGTTTGTTAGTAGATGCTGAGTTAACACACTAGTCTTTCTCAGGGGCATAGAGGCAGACTCTCACTGTACGGCTCCCAACCAAAAGTCCCTCAGGGATTCAAAACACAGCAGCCTCAGGTTTTTGTGTCTGGGTTACAGAATGGGATAGTTAACTGAATTGTTTCACTGGGCTGTAACAGTTTTTAAACTGGACTGCTGACCAAATAAAAAATGTGTTTAGTATCTTGTTTAGTTTCACAGTACTGATAAACACCTGTACATTGTTTCATTCTTGGATGCATTATTTTCAGAGGTGGAACATACCAGCTTCAGGTCTACTACCATGTATTTGGTTCAACCATGCACTAAACCAGCTGAATCTTACTAGCATACCCCCTCAGTCAGGTAAAGAACCGAATATGGCAAGTTAATTCAGCTGGTTTGAATTACATGGTAGTATGTCTACATTCGGAAGTCGGGGTTTTCCCATGGTTGATTATTTTCGTTGTATTGCAAGTTGTACATTTTGTAGAGGACTTTTATTGTGACGCTTGTAAACCGGAAGTTGAGTTTCTGCGTCGGATAGATTATGGGAGGACACGGGATTGTTTGAGTCGGTAAGTTTTGTTGATTTGTTTGTTGAATTGAAACGTCATAGTACTTTGACAATAAACTGGAATCTGGCAGTTTAGATTGTTTGGAAATGCACAGTATAACCAACAATATCTATTTCAGTGTCATTCGCCAAATATACACGTTTACACTGCAACCATGTATTGACTAGCTAGTGCGATGTAATGTTAGCTTGCTATGAAGTTTGAATACTTATAGCTAACGTTAGATTTTGTCATATTAGGCCTATATAAATATGATGTAGCTACCAGCCAGACGTGTTTTTTCCACAGATTATTTGGTAGCTACAGATTTAAATCATTGATTCTGTCATTCCTAGGCTACAATGCATTGCCATTTTTGCGGCTGCGAACCGGTGCGTTGCAGTGCTTGTGGAAAAAAGGTAGAGGTCTTGCAGATGCAAGGAGCATCAAACGATGAGGCACCACGACGCGACTCTGCAACCAGTTTGCTAAGTAAGTTCAATTTAAATGGTATATACCCGGATTCTGGTTCTCATTTTGGACCAGTAATGATCAGTGTAACCAACCAGTAATTTCCAATAAATCTATCTAGGTAAAGTAAGAACACCAGGTTGGATCCATCATCACCTAGCATTCGCGATTTTTGTGACTTGTGAAATCATAAATCTTGTTTTTAATCACGTACTTGTTTGTTGGTGGAAGATATCAACATGGTTATTATAAGCGAATTGTTTCTAAAATATTTACGGGTTATTTTTACCTGTAAATATCTGTTTAAAGACGTCAGTTTTTTTTTTTTTTTGCATAGATGAGCATGAAATGTGATTGCAACTACAGGATCTTTACAGGGTCAATACACGTCAGTAAAACTTAATAAAGTGGATTTAGCGTTTATTTTTATTTACCCTTTATTTTACAATTCATCTCTTTTCCAAAGAGGACCTGACATTTGGACACATTAGCAAATATAATGACAAAACAACTTAATGGAAACAACACAAATCACAATATAATTAATGAGTAAAAATGGGTAATGGGTAAAAGTTGAATAAGTATGCAGGTAAGCTGGCCTAGAAGGACATTAACCATTGGCTTGGTAAATGGTTAGCTAAAATTGCTGACAGTTTGGGGAATATATTTTTAAACCTGTTCACCAATAACAGTAGCCTACTATAGTACGCTGTAGAATATAGCCTGCTTTTTCCTCATTATGGATGATGTATATTCTGTGTTTCTCATATTTTTGCGTATCTCTTCTAACAGGTACACTGAAGTGTCTTTTCTGCGGGGAACGACTTGTCATAGGTGGCCGTTTCTGTGCGTATTGTGGCCGAAAACAAGAACTGAAAGATGAAACGTCTTTTGCGGAGCCCCACAACCAAACCACATTGTCATCCCCTGACACTACACAGGACTATTTGGTCGTCACCGTTCCCTCCCACGAGGATCTGACTGAGCCTGTCCCTTCTCAAGAGGAGCTAATTGAACAGTACTTCCACGCTGGCCACTCTTACAAGGACATCGTGGACTTGCTCAGCGCCGAGCATGACATTTGTGTCAGTTTGCGGACGGTAAAATCCAGGTTGTCAAGCCTAGGCCTGTTCAGACGGAAATACTACTCGCGCTCTGAGGATATACGGAAAGCTGTGGTGCAGGAGCTGCAGGTACACGGGCAGCTTCTGGGATATCGAACTATGTGGCAGGTGCTCAAACACAAATACGGACTACATGCCAAGAGGTCTGATGTGATGAGACTGCTGTCAGAGACCAAAGGCCGGTCCACGCCGCAAGCGTAGCGGCTGTGTGCGTACTATGTGCAAATCCAAACGTACGCCAATTTCAGCATCTGTAGATGAGTTGCTCATACTAGAGGTAATGTGGCACGGGCCTTATACGGACCTAATACAGACCCTGTACAGACCTGGTGTGGACTTAGCATGGGCCTGGTGCAGCTCAAGTGAACTGAAGCATATGTGTACACTTTCATCCATTTATTTTTTTTCGTTGCTGCAGCACACAGTGGACTGAGTAATGTCGCTCTAAAATCCTGGGTTTATATGATGTGGTTTATATTGTATCATCATAACTCTGATCAATAAAAAAACAGACTTGTATGTAACTTCCTGCAGGCTACAGTAAAAACATGCATTTGCTCTCGCACTTCCTCTGCCCAAATTCTCTTTAAAGTTTTCCTTACAGCTCTTCACCTTCTGTTAATGTGCAGTGCATAGTGGTGTATTGCTTTAGATGAAAGATGACTAACACAGACTAATGTGTGTCGTGAGTACTGACTCCCCTGCTGCTTAGTCTGGGGTCTGCGTGTGGTTTGGGCCTCGGCGTGCACCTGTGGTACCACTCACCGTGGCGGTCTCCTGCTGGGCCGCCTGCACCCCGAATCGGGCCACGTGGTTGATGATCGGGGCGAAGTTCGTGGGGCCGTACAGCTGGATGTGAGGCAGACACATTCTGTAGGCTTCCAGAACCCCCTCTATTCCTAAAGATGAGGTGGGAGGTGGAGGGGGAGGGGGACCCAATCAGAGGAAAATCAGTTTTTGCCATTTAGTATTTAGGAACCAGTTTAACTCCATAAAACACCAAGAGAATCCAGCACTATATCAGGCTTGGAACTGACCACTCCAAACTTCTCTGCTTCTTCTAGAGAACTTGGCAAGTGGCTGTACACTGGGGCAGCTATGTCTAACAGAAAAAAAAAAAATACATCTTCAAATATATTCAGACCTAATATCAGTGTCAACTATATGTGGACCTGTGCCCCCCTTTATTCTCTCAGCTGCGAGAACTCAAGACACACTGTATGAATCCCTTTAATGAATTTCAAAAACCTCATTAATCTGCCCCCTGAGATTCCATGCAGACCCATTACAGAGCCCAGTCTGCCCTCCTCCACAGCTGCTCAGCTGTCCTTATGGAGCGTCACGTAGGAAGAGGATCCAAAATAACAAGCCTGTGCTTTATGGGGAACCATTTCAACAGCACATTTATACAGCGTTCTGAGCAACCCACGACGGGCACTTCATTGAAATGTGCTTTTTAATCAATAGCAAGTTGATTATTGCCTGCTTCAAGCAGTGCAACTCAATAATGTATGGGATGGTGCAGGGCTATCTGATGAATGAAAATTAAATATTAATGTCAACGGATTCATATGTGTCTACATATTCTAGGAAATCCTGGAAAAAAGTTGGGTTGTTTACAGGCCAGATTCAAAAGATTCCTAGCAGAAGTCACATGACCTAGCCTCCATCCTTGTGATTTTTTTTTCATGCATATAATTAAAGCTTAATAACGTGAACTTACTTTAAACTGCATTTATTTACTGGAAAGTTAGTTATTGAGAGCACTTCATGCCACAGTATCCTGCTGCCCAGTGTACTTTAATGGTTCAGAAATGGCCAGTGCAAAGCCAGCAGTGGTTAGGGGTGATTAATGTAAACAGACATGTTTTTGACCTGCAGTGTTGGAGATCATACCTTCACAGAATGGATAGCTGGAGTTGAAATTTAGAGGGAATTCATGAGATACCTGCAGACAGGTGGAGCACAACAAGAGTCATAATGTAGGAGCATGTCTGCATTATGAGCTCTCTGTAAGACCTCACATAAAAACCTCTCATGGTCTCATGCTGTCAGCTCACCTCCCAAGTTGGAGGAATCTCGGCTCCAAATCCAAACGCTGGAAACAACTTGTCACTGTAGGGAAGAGAAATTTGATCACCTGACTAGGTTTTGTTCACCCACCATGCCGTCTAATGACGTAGTGATGTTTGAAAAAAAATGTAGCTGTAGCAACACACTGTACCTGTCATAGTCCTGAATGACCGTCCCCACCGACCAGATGGCTGCCAGGTACTCGTTGAACCCGTCTGGGCTGATGTAGTGTAGAGACTCTGGGTCCTGGGGGTCTCCGTTAGACGCCGTGAAGTCCACCCCCAGCTAGGTATCCCAGAGACAAGACATTTGAAAATGAACACTGTCCAGATGGAAGACTTTACATTAGATTATTTATCACACACTCTTATTCAGAGGACTTAAAGTTTGGGTGAGCACGAGTGCATTCACCAGATTAATATGAGCTGTAGTGCCAGACCTGGCTTGCATCATTCCCAGAATGCATCACCAATGAGGGATCACCAAAAGACTGGAACTTACCGTGAAGTTTATCTGACACCCACCCATGATGTAATCCAGGAAACTGTAGTCCTTCACCACCTGTGTTATTAAAGCAGCAATAACAACTGCTATTGCTTTATATTACTACATTTATAACACGTTCATAAGCACTTTATATTATTGTAGTTACAACATGCTCATGAGCACTACATAAGAATGACATAAGAGCTATATAGCATCAGGTATCCACTGGTCATTGAGCACGTCTGAAAGCCCATATGACAGTAGCATAGTGTATCATACTGTTCATCACTTGGAGTACATGGACAGTAACTTGTGGTGTATTTGTGTAGGAGTCCCATTATGTTTGGGGCAAATGAAAATCTCCTCTTTATGCATTATGAAGAGAGCTTTCAGGACAACTATTATCCTATAAACATGCAAAGAGAAAGGTGGTAAATGATTTCTATTTTTGCACACCGTAATCATAATCAATTTAGAATCCATTTTAGTGTTGATAAAGTGTGGCTTTTATGTGTTCGGCTTCTGAATGAATGAGCACTATCTGAGGGTTTCACACTGTGCAGTGTTTGTTTCACAAGAGTGGTTGTTAAAATTCAAGGGCATCTCAGGTTTCTCAATACAAAAAAACGATTGAAAATTAATTGAATTCTCTGCAGAAGTTATTTTGTGTCTGAGAGCTGAGCTGAGGTGCAAGGGATTTTGAAGGACACTTCTAGACTATAGCCCTTTTGTGGTCCAGAGTATGTATTCCAGTGTGTGGGAGAATCTCATGGTCTGCATCCTGTTAAGGCACCGTTCCAGTAAAAATTGTCACAGCGAGATGGTAGTTTAAGAGAAATATTCATATTCTTAGGATGGTTGATCCCGGCAGTAGCATCAGAGAGTCTCAAAGGTTACCTGAGGGCATATGTATTTGACTGGAACAGACCAGTCCGCCAAAAGGGATCATTGTGTGCCTACCGGGACTCAGCGGCCTGTTCCCATCATTATATGCTATTGTACGTGTGCTATTTTCTTACTTAAAGCATGCATGAACCACACAGGAAAATATATACAGAAAGAACTAAAAATACTGAATGCCCCATCATCTAATCGCTGCCTTTACTTAATAGCATGGGCGTTGGTTTGTTTAGAAAAGTGCTGGGCACAACGACGGTTTATAATCTGTAATGATTCCATAGAATTAGAGTAAACACTCTGTAGTGGCTGTTTTTTATTAGGATGGCCCTGATTGGGTGTGGATAGGAAGAGTGGGCGTACCTGGCACAGCTTGAAGGTTACTACACCAGAGTTTGTGTAGTTCTTTTTCTTCTCTTTCTTTGTGCTGTTCACACATTCAAACTCTGCCTGGGAAAGAGAAATAACTCTCATAGGAATGGAAAGAGAGAGTGAGGACAGACTTGACGAAAATGTTTTTGGAGAAAGAGAATGTTTTCCTGTGAAATCTGTCTCTGTGTTACGGAATCAAATGATGTCAGACAAAAAAGAGCACATAAAGGGCAAACTAGCATAGAAATACCAAGCTATTATCACAAAGCTTTTGAAGGCTTCATCTTTGTTTTGTCACGATTACATTAAGATGATATTTCAGGGCTTTCAGAGCCTGCATAAATGACATATACGTTTTTTTTTTCCTCAAAGTTATGAGGCAGTTTGTGACTCTTCGTTGATATTAACGCAGTGTGACGCAGTCTTTTTGTCTCTTTTTGACATGCTGATTCTTGACTGATGTGGAGTCTTGGTTTTAAAGTGAACTCACTGGTGCAACCCATGAAGCTTGCTGAAGCTGAAGCAGGTTAGTCTCAAAGGAACCAATGAGCTCATGGGTTCCGCCATTGTCGAAGTCATAGCATTCCACCTGGAACACAGGGAGATGTGTTACATCACTGTGTCCCCGCCCTAAACAGTGTGATGGGTGTGGCCTCATTAAAGCCACACCCAGTGACTGAAGCTCACCTTCATGGGTTGCTCCACGTCGCACCCACACAAGCTCTGCAGTGGGACTCTGAAGGGTCTCCACACCGGGTCTAGAGAGTTTTCTATCACCTGCAGGGGAAAAGGACGCATTCACCGTCTGTGAGTTGTCTACTTCATTTCAACACAGACACAAGATTAAATATTTTGACACATTGCTTGAGCAGTCGGTGAACTGCACGACGGTAAAAATGACAATATACAAACACCAGCACAAATAACACTGAGAGTGGTCAAGCATGTACACACATGCTCACATACCATGTACACAGACACGCACATAACATGTTATGTGTGTACTAAGTATGTCCTAACTCATGATGTTTAATCTATGAAACCACTAGTTTGGTAGAAGGTCACCAAATTTGAGGAGCTCACCTCTGTTCTGTGGGCCAGCTGCCATCCTGACTCAGTGTGTCTGTAGAACTCCAGAAATGGGTCTGATTTACCAAAGAAATCCTGGAATAATTCACATGGCTTAAGGTGTCTGCTTAGCAAGAAATATAATGTATTGAACAGGGAATTTGAACAAAACTGGGGAAAAAATGACCAGGGGAACAGTTACCTATTGGTGAAATACCAATCATTGTGTTTTTCTGTGAGGGTCATAATCTCCTGATAGGTGGAGGTCAGTGATTGACAACTTGTATTGCTCCACCCATCAATACAAGAAATATTTCTTCATTTAAACTGTGTTTGGGTTCATCCCTGAGCGTATGTTGTGTAGATTATCTGGGCTGCTTCACTGCATTTTAAAACCACCTGCTTTCACCAGGACTCACTTTGTTGTCCAGTTTCCTTGCCTCCACCTCAAAGCTCACCACCCTGTTGTCTTTTATTTCCTCTGCAGTGACCTGCCAAAGAAAATAAATGACATTTATCAGTAGAATCAGAGCTGAAATTGCAAGGAAATACATCCCACACCCAAATCAAGAGAGTAAACCACATAGTATGCACATGATCCAATATATGCATGATGTAATCACCATGGAGACCCAGCTTTATACTCACAGTGATGGTGCCTTCTCCTGCCAGCCTCTTGTCCTTCAGAAGGAGTGGGCGAGTCTGCCTCCTGCTGGACACTATCTGAATTACACAGCGGAATAATATTCTTTAATTTAAATGTGTCTTCTGAAAAAAATCCTCAAAATGGTTATGATGGGATTTTAAATTTGAGGTGGGGATTATAGCCAATTCAACCACTGATCTATAATGCAAAGCTAAAATGCGGTGGAACAAGTCACATTTTAGGAAAATCAGCAGTTATGAAACTGTAACATTGCTTGCATGAAAGTGTAGAGACAGAACTATTCTTGCTGTTCTGATGATCCTTTCATCCTCAGAACTCAGACAAGCTCCAGTCCTGTGTACCATAAATCCCTGTGAATATATCAACACTAAAAAGTTTAATGATCACAGGAATGAAAGGAGGAATGAAAGAGACTTATTTCATAACTTTGATTTATAAAACCACTATTGACTAAAACACAATCAATCCAATCAGTAAATATCAGGGAAGGCTAAAATACTGCAGATATATTCACTGACTGGACCTGGACCTTCCTCATCCTGCTGAAGAGCAGGAAGTGACCTCACCTGTCCCAGAGTGCACTCCAGCTCCCCAAGGAAGTCATCATCGCTGAGCTCCGTTGTCTGGTTGTCGATGTCATAAATTCCGAACCTTAGTTTCTGAACGACCTCAAAGTAGTAGTCGATGACAAACTTTTTGGCAAACTGCGGGCTGTGGCAGTTCTGCACCTTCTCTGTGCGATCAACCTGAGAACACAGGGACAGGAGTTACCTGTCTGCTGTACTTAAACTACTGCAGCGGCCTTCGGTCTCTTATCCTGTATTTTTCTTAACACTTCATCATACCTGTGATGCAGTATCTGTACAGGTATAGGTGCATCTAAATGTAAAGCATAATTTAGTCAAAATACAATTTTGTCAAAATATTTGTTAGCATTTTTTCATTAAGTTACACCTATACGCTTGTTGTATGTTACCTACAGTGTATTTACTCTGTAATAAGCCACTGTTACCAGTTACGTTAGTATTTGATTACATTATGATGTAACAATAGGCGTAGGGGGAACTTCATGTAAAAATGAAGAATTCTAATGAGCCTTTTGTCATCAAGTGTTGTTTGACTGATGCGGTCACTCAGAGCACCCTGTAGTGAGCCCTACAGTCCAGAGTGGGGCAGTGTTGCTGACCTCATACCACTGGTCCCCTGGTGCACACTCTAGGAGGACACACAGAGGGTCAGATTTGGAGCCCAAGTCCCTGTCCAGCAGGTTCTCACAGGACACGGAGAGCTCCACTCTGCTCACACACCGTGATGCCATTGGGGGCTCACCTGCAGACAAGTATGTGCCGAAAACATGACACCACTCAACAGTCATGACATCACTGTCTCGGGCTCTCTCCCACTCACACACTTACATGCATGTAAACATGCAGATCTCAAGTACTTATGGACATGCATGCATACAATCAATAGTGCACTTACAGAAAAATACACACACACATACATACATACAAACTCCCACAAACAACATGGAAACACATGCACACAAAAACCAATTTACATCTGGACATACACATAAATATGGAGTATTTTTTTCTTCTAATTCATGTCTTGCCCATGCTTTATATAATGTAATTGCAGATACGATGTACTGATTCAATACTTTCTCTGTGTGTATGCAGCTGAGTTTGTTTATAATTTACCCCTAACGCTAGTCATGCACACTCCAGCAAAGCCTGACGGAGGGAGGCCTTCACATTAATCTGATCAGGATCTCAAACAGAAATCACCTGGCCGCAGTAGTAAGGATCGAGCTTTCCACTGTACAAAGTCAAACCACCAGAATAACTCTTCCCCAGGAGCTGGCAGCTAAAGGCAAAATGATCCACAACAAAAATAAAAACGCTGCTTTCAATCCACTGCAGTCCTTCACAGCTAGAGATAATCTGCTCATACAATTAGCTAATGGCATTATGTGCCTGCCAGTGCGGCTAAGTGTCTGGCTATGGAAATCATCAGGGTTTACTGTCATTTGTTCTGGTATGACTGGCAGCTTTCAAAGGCATGAACACCATGCTAAAAACAGCATGCATTAGACAATTACAGGGGAAAAAAAAAGGCTTTTGGTAGCTATGTGCTATTGTAGGTGCATGTGTGTGTATGCGCAAGGAGTATTAGTCTATTATTTCTGTATGTACCAGACAGGAAATTATAGTCAAAACTTTTTTTACAATGAATACAATTTTCAACTCAACTTCAGAGAACAATATAGAAGCTAGGAATAGATGCATTCAGTCACTGAAAATTCAATAAATATATGTACTGCAAATCCATGACTCTCATCTCTGGTCCTAGATAGCTGCAGGTTTTTGTTTTAACCTGAAATTCCACAACCAGCTCAGACCCAAGAAACCAGGTGAGGTAACTGTATAATTAACTGGTTTATTTTGTCACTTTGCAGAGTGACAACAAAAAAACAGCACTGTGGCCCTCCATGACCAGGGGTAAGGACCACGTCCATAAATATATGCAGTACATAGAAAGTGCTCACGTACCAAGTTTAAAAAGGATGAAAAAAATTATAAAGATCAGTTTCTAAGTGACTATATCCATGGATACACTTCCTCTGTAGTCATTGCCTTGTCCAGCTCGAACTCTCAGCTGTGTCCTCCACACAATGTTTCTCTTACTTGAGACAGCACTGAACTTACCTTAGAGATCACCTACTATACCCTAAACTCTGATTGGCCGATCTTCATTAATCCATGCTAATCCAGATGAGTGCTCAGCCAATGAGCATTCAGGGAAGTGGGGTAAAGTTCATTCCTGCCTGTGAACTGTCATGCAGGTGCTTTAGTAACATGGGTAGTCCAAATATCGTTTTGAAGATTAAACAGTGACAATTTTAAGAGGTAAAAAAAATGAAGGATGTGAATGCCCATTTTCAAACTTATGTCTTATCAAATTGGGTCGGTGCTTTAAATACCATCTGCAAGTTTGAGAAATGCCCATGTCCATTCTCTATGCAGTGACTGAACTTAATTACAGGGGGAACAGGAAATGACAGGTGGGATGCAAGAGAGGACTCTGTCCACCTCCAGCTGATGTGCGAGTGAATGGTCTGGAGCCAAAATGGCCGTCATGCACAAACCAGATGGGTGCTACCCATTGGCTGAGTTGAGTTTCCCTATTCACTATAGTAAAGTGCCTGGGGTTGATATATAATAATTATAAATATAAAATACTATAATTGTAATACCATTATTATCATTGTTGTTAATGTAGGTCTGTCATGCATTCCTTTTTCTTACATTTCCGATTTTTAAGGTCAAAATGTCTATCAACAGATAATTTAGAAATATTTCAAAGTCTCTGTGTGCTCTATTCAACTATATTTTTCCACCCAAAGGTGTTGTTCACATGACAGTAATGTTTCTGAGGCTTATGTCACTGATACAGAGGATTGGTTTTGTACGATACGTCTAGCAATCTCAAAATCAATAAAGGTAGGACTTAATTTAGGAGTGAGTTTAATAAGTACACAAAATAAATTCAAAGGCATCACAGTGAGCCATCATGTAAATTCATTTTCATAGCAGAGGCTAACTTTTAAAATGTCAGGTGTCTTTCACAACGGACGCCAACATGGAGAACGAGAAGCAAACCATTTCCTCAGATTTTCACAGCAGTGTTCAGCTCCAGACAGTGACTCAGAAACATGATTTAATCTACGGACAGCATGACTGAGGAGAAAGGCTGTCCCAGACACAGACCAAACAAAATGCTCTCTTACGGGTCTACTTCACTCCTACATGAACCGAACGGACTGAAACCAACAGCAAAACCATTAGTACTCTGAACAAATGTGACAGCGATCAGAGCTTCTGCAAGGCCTCTATTACGTCAGCTATCCTCACGCGATATGAATGATCATGGTGGCATACATCCATGGTGGTGGTCTTAAATCCTGTACTGTGAAGCCTGCCAGTGTTAAGTGGTATTAATGTTGCCTTTTTATTTTGGAAACAAATTTGTGAAAATGTAAAAACATTGCTCCCACACTGACTGACATTTCCTCCTGATGAAGGATGCCAGAGTTTGGACAGGAACCAACAGAAACACAGAGCACCGAGGGGATTGGTGGAGACATTTTAAGTGTTACCGCTCCTCCACAGATGTGGCAGGTCTTTGGCAGTGAAACGCAGGCTTCGCAGTTTCAACAAGGGGTCTCACTGGCCAGTGTGAAGCAAAGCATCCAATTAAAATTGCTTAAAATTGAAAATCGTTCACATTAGCGGTGCACATTAAAATCCTCCTTCTCTTACGATGTCTGCTGATTAATAGACATGTTTTTTTCGTTTGGGTGCACTGGGAAAAGGAGTGTCAACATAACTACTGTGCATAGGCTGGTTCAATGTCTTATTTCTGACCAATTACTGCTGCTTTAATTGGTTCTATTTCAAATTAGGACCTTATGCATGTAACACTAAACACTCTAAATCTAAGATCTACCGTTGCTATTTAGACATGACTCATTTCACTCAATTTAAGTAATTTAAAAACCAACAGGACTAATTTAGTAAGTAATGTTAGTGATTATTTAGAGGAGAGCAGAGTCTGGAGTCATACCCAGCATTCACACGGAAGGCTGTGTGAGATCACTGCCTTATCACACATTAGCACATATTCTGTGTTTTTGTCAGAAAAGGGGAAGCCGGCCTATGACACAGGCACAAATACACACGTACGCATGTATGCACACACAATCAGGCCAAGGTGGGTGTATGCACTCAGTAGCACACACTCATAGATGGGCACGCAAAGACACAGACACACGAGCGCACATGCACGCACACACGCACAAGAACAGTTTCAGGTAGTTCCGTTTTCTCCCAGTCTCTTTAATTGCACTCTTTTGATCAATCTCAGCCACAAATACCAGCATCCATTTCATCTCCCCTATTAAGGTACACTTCATTTAAGAGTCCAAAAATGTGCTATTCATTTTTTTTTTCTTTTTTTTTTTTTAATACTCTTTTCATACAGCAGGACAGTACCTGTTTAAGCGTAGGATGCAAAGAGCAAACTGCATGGCCATGACGAGGTATGGCTTCATCTGTGTCTGTCTCAAATTTGGATCGCTGAGCTCTGAAGCCTCTCAACGTCTCCCCACGTTACAGGAACAGAAGTGAAGCTTCAGAGACAGAGTCTGCGCCCCGGCGCTTTCGCTTGCCACTCCCGCGGCTACCGATCCCTCCTGTGGGCACGTTCCTACGCCCCCCCACCCCCCCAACCCCCTGCCTTTGCTCCTAGCTCCACTCGTTCACCCATGCACAGTTGAGAGTAGGCCGAAAAGCAGAGCTGAACGTTAAAGATAAAGGCGGTTCCCGTGTAAGCGATGCAGCCAGTCGCAAGTAACAGAGTTCCCTACCCCGTCCCCAAAATAATTCTTCCCCCCCAAGATGAGCCACGATGCGTGTAACTGACGATCGCTCGCCGCCATGATCCGGATCGATGCTGGCTGATATCCCGAACTCCATAACAGGCTGTGCTCTTGCAGAAAAGCCAGCCTTGTAGCAATGCAGGGGTTCTCCGGACGGAGTCCAGATCCAGTCCAAAACGAGCCCCATTTCATCCCCCTGCGCCCCTCCCGCCACAAAAAAATAAAACAAAAAAAAAAAGAAAAAAACACTAAGAGACACCTTAAAAGCTCTATAAAACTAGAGCCATTGATATAGTTAAACTATAAAATCATTCCTTCTTACACATCTTTTAAAAACCAGCCAAAAGAACCAAAATAACAATAATAATTATAATAATAATACTATTCATCGTAGGCTTCCTCTTTTAAAAGAGGAGAAAACGCTGAAATGTTGCATATTTATGAGGAAGAAACGAAAAAGGTAAAATTTCTAAAAGATGTTCGGAAATAAGATCTTTTTTTTTTTTTTTAAATGACAAAATAGCTTATGTACATTAGTATCTAATTATCTGTGCAATTTTTCTTTTTCTTTTTTTTTTTTTTTTTTTTAACTTGGCTGGGTAATATTACAGAAGGGAAGCTTATTCTGGGATGGCGGCTGAATCGAGGAGCTACTCTTGGCCGAATCCTTCAGTCTCCTCGATAGCGAAGAGCAGCTTCTCCTTCAGCTGCTCGTAGCTTTTGTAAGGTGGCAGGTCCAGCCTGTTGAAGCTGTGGAGAGAGACAGAGAAAACATACAGAGACTTCTGATTAAAAGTACCCTGATTTTACACGCCCCGATTTAACACGAATTCGGATATAACTTGATGAGTCATTGGACCGTTTTTATTAAAAAGCTTAACTAAAAATTTAATTGTGTGTTAATTTCAACTGTAACAACAACAATTTATTCACGGAACTTTAATTTAAAAAGGTAAAAAAACGTGTCAAATGGGGTGAAAATAGGGGTGTTTTAGGATGTTAGGTCAACATTGGGTCAGTTTGAAAGCTGATTTTCTTGAACCCCGATTTAGCGCAACCCCACTTTTTTCGAAATGACATTTTATGGACTTCAACAATTGCGTTATAATGGGCCAACACTGTGCAGAGAACAGCAGAATAGCAGCAAAGCTAGCCCTCAGTTGAAACGTGGGAACTAGCCCTGAATAAACTGCACTGAGACCGATGGCTTTGCAAAACCAGGGATGGAAAACAGTAGATTTCTCAGGTGTGTGTTGGCATGGGAACGGAAGCTCACCAGGTGTGGCTGCGGGGTAGCCAGGTGTCCTTTCCCACCTTCTCGATGCAGAACTTCTGCGGCCCATTACTGCCTGCAGGGACAATCGGCCAATCAATACGATCAATCAACTAATCAATACCATCAATCAGCCAGTCAATACGATCGATCAACCAGTCAATCAAAACAATTGGTCACTAATTCAATAAATCATTTAGACTAAATTTTGGAGTAGGAATGGATCTTCCAAGTCAAAGCAAACTCAGTCATGACTACTTTGACAAGAATGTGTTTTCACCACCTAGTGGTAGAACAATGGAAGCTCTATTATGAATAACAATGATTGAATGACTGGTGAAGAAATTTGATTTCTAGTTGTAAAATGCTTAAACTGACAGTCTTGACAATCTCAGTGGTTTGGCTGAGGATCCAGACATGTGAGTGTGAGAGCATGTGTGGGCTTGTTTGTATGTGATCTGTGTGTAAATGTGTGTGTGTGCATGGGTGCAGGTACCCACCCATGAGCTCAGCAAAGCCCCCTAGTGGCAGCCTGCAGGTCCCTGTTACAAACTGCATCAGCCGTAGACGAACCTCGTTATCGACCTCCTTCACAAACTGCAGGGGGCGACAGAGAGGTAATGCAGTACCAGAAATACAGAATCACTCATTTGACACACTACACACTAAAACTACCTAGCTCAACTAACACAACCCAACTCGATGAAACTACCTCACATTTGATCAGCTCAAATCAACTTATTCCATGGCCCTCTAAATCACTCACCCAAAGCAATGTCATTCATATTGAATTGTCTGAAATCTACTGAATTTCCTTTTACATTCTGTGCTGCTGGTGACACATAACACTGTGCTTTGGAACGGAAACCAAAACAGCAGCTGTCTCTGCATCTCTTCCCTCCCGTCTGGCAGTTCTCACATACACCAGACCGACGTCTCACGGTGATTCACAGTAAGGGTGAACACGGCTGATGCAGACCTGGTAAGCAGTAGCGTAAGAGGCTGTACCTGCCAGAACCAGATGATCTGCTTGCTGTTCCGGGTGTAGTGGCGGTACACTGTGTTTCTCTGCCAGTCCTGCAGGTCCACCTCCAGCATCCCGCACAGCATCACCTGGAACACACGCACACAGGTGAGTCACACCTGAGATATAACTAACACACACACGCATGCGTACACACACACACACACACACACACATCACACCTGGGGTACCACTAACACATACATAGTAGTGATCAGGGACCCCCTTACCTCCAGCTCCTTCTCATCAAAGTATTGTAGCCACTGCAGGGGCACCACTTCATTAAAGCCGTCCAGGAAAGCTTTGGTTTGCTCCTCCACACCTCGAGAGAAACGCCACTCTGCCATCAGCCTGCCACAATGGAGCCACTTTAGTCATTACCGTCACAGCAGAGTCAATGGGGTCATTACCGTCACAGCAGAGTCAATGGGGTCATTACCGTCACAGCAGAGTCGATGGGATCATTACTGTAACGGCAGAGTCAATGGGATCATTACTGTAACGGCAGAGTCAATGGGGTCATTACCGTCACAGCAGAGTCAATGGGGTCATTACCGTCACAGCAGAGTCAATGGGGTCAATACCGTCACAGCAGAGTCAATGGGGTCATTACCATCACGGCAGAGTCAATGGGGTCATTACCGTAACATTACAGAACCTGATCAGTCATTACATTAACAGTGTAGAGACAGGTAACAAGAACCTCATCAATCATAATAACATTGCAATACCATGTCAGTCATTACAGTAACAATGCAGAATCATGCCAGTCAGTGATGTAACATTACAGAGCCATGTCAGTAACAAGAGGCCACAGTGTCAGTCAATATACTGCAGTATCCTGACACAAAATAAAGTCATTTAGAATAGAGATAAAGCATACTACACTACAAGGTCTAAATTTAATGTTCGTGGGACTTTTTGTCACCTTTTCTCCCAGATAATAAATATCACAAAAATACCAGAAATGGGATTTTTTAAAGAGATCAATCCACACTAGAGCATGATGTATAATCTAATCTGTTTGCACGGTGGGTGGTGCGACCCGTTGCCCCGTTTTGTGTCGATTGACGGGTGTCAGGCTTGACGGTCGGCTCGCCCTCTCACCCGATGTACTCCTCCTTGTTCTCCTCAGTCACCAGCACGTTGGCTCCATCGGCCTTCAGGTCATGTGACGTGATCTTCCCAAGGATCTCCATGTCCACAGAGAAGTACATCTCCAGGCCGCACTCCTCAATGTTGTTGTCCCTGTGGATGGAGAGAGAGAAGAGGATGAGGGGATGACGGGAGGAGAGGAAGGACTATGGGGAGGAGAGGCTCATCGTGGTATGATTACGAGCCGTCTCGCACTCAAGGCTAGCTTAAGCCAGTTCACACATGCAAGGCACCCGATCCAGGTCACAGTTACGGAACTCCAGGTGAGTTAAAATTTCAGCGAGACAGGTAATGAGGTGAGAGGGTCGGGCAGGTAGCGGAGCAGTTTACTCGATCCACGTGAGACAGCTGCAGAACTCCAGGTCAGGGTGAGAAGGTTTTGGAGGGATTTGGGATGTTTACCTCATCCAGATCAGAGAATCGTGGAATAGGTGTGTCAGTGAGGAAGGTACAGGACTGAGTGAGCTGGGGGGTTAGGAGTGGAGGGGCGTACCTGATCCAGATTAGAGAGTTGTAGAACTCGGGGTCGATGGACTCCAGGTCTTTTATGGTGAGCTTCTTGTTGAGCATTCGCTTGTAGAAGGGCAGGGAGAAGCCCGTGTCGATGAACTTTCCATGGAAGAGCGCCTGAAGGGAGGGGAGCGAGAGAGGACAAAAAGGGATGGAGGGAGAGAGGGAAGTAGGAATAACTATTAGGAGTATTAACTTTTAAGTAATAAACTAATGAGAGCAAGGTAAAGTTTTCTCCACTTTACCAACAAAGTAGGTAAGATAGTATATGGGCCAAATAGCCTGCTTTTACCATGAGACTTTCTTACATTATTACACATTACTGTTTGTTCAGATTTAGCTCATTTTTTAAATCTTTTATATTGGCATTCTTTATGTTTCCTAACTGGCTCTTCCTCACAAACTGCTGGTCTCTGTTTCTCTGTTTATCTCCGTTGTGTTCAGATTTCTTCACATTCACCCACTGGGAGGTTACCACATCATTTATTCACTGGTCACGCCTGCCTCCTTAAACAGGAACTGCCTAGCTCTACCATTGTGAGGTCACACATGGGGTCACTTGCCATGGCGATGAAGCGGCCAATGAAGCAGAAGTAGGACAGGTGGTCGGGGTTGATAGTGGAGGCGGGGTTTATCTGCAGACAGTAGTTGCTCTTGCCGGCGTACTCAAACAGGCAGTACATTGGGTTCAGCACCTCGTGGGACAGCAGAAAGAACCACTCTCTGGGGAGAGGGGGGGGCAGCGACGAGGGTGAGATCAGGGGGTATCAAACTCAGACAAACATCCCATTACATGATGAATTCCAAACAATTGGTGCACACATACATGTAGGTACACTACAGTAAAGCTTTGCACGTCTAGATGCATTACAAAAATGTGTGCCAAACTCAGTAAAATGGAGTAGGCCATGTGTATGCAGTGTATGCAAATTTTTCATCAGCACAGAACACTCTCATACTGCTCTCTCACACTGAATAGCAGTTACTTTTTAGATGAAACTATTTTCATTCATTATTTACCGACCAAAATGAATAATTTAGCTAAGAATGGAACTAATTATCTATGAAAGAGTGATGGCTAAAGTGAAAACCAGTACACACACATATACAAGGGACATATATGTAAGTGTAGTGTTGAGGTATAGTTACAGAGGAGTGGTTTGTAAAATACACAAGCAAAAACACCTTTTTAAAAATCAACTTCCTTCATGCACTTGGCAAAATGCAACACTGAGCTCTCCGTTCTTTAACACTGATCACTTTCAAGGTTTACAGGCACTTATGGGAGCCCCATGAGTAACCCTGCGGTGCTTACTGACCTCGCCAGGCCACCGTAGTCTAGACCTTCCTCCCCTCTGAAAATGACATACAGCCTCCTCCTGAGGTCATAAGGTTTCAGAGCCATGATCTGGAGACACACAAACACACACAAAAACAGAAAATTAGCTGACTTTGTACTCTGCAATAACTGTTGGACAGGAGAGTCTTCACTTCTACAGCAGTTCATTCTGTGCAATGGGTACAGTACCGCAGTGTGTGTGTGTGTGTGTGTGTGTGTGTAAGTGCGTCCATGTGGAATACAGGTCAGAAGATGTTCTTACCTGCTGGAAAGAGTCTTCAAACAGCGTTTGTCGGGACACAGTGATCTTTACATGACTGGGCAATGCATTTGACTGGAAAACAGGCGCGGAAAAAAAGTGTTGGAAAGACACACATCTACATCACCACAGAAAGCACCCGAGGACAGGAGGGACTGACAGTGTGAATCTTACCTGGCACAGGTAGCGAAAATGTGCTAGCTTCCACCTGAAGCTACGCTCGTATGCTATCTGGGGCCCTTTGGTGCTGAAAGAAGGCGACAAACAGCCTGTTAGCAGAGTTAGCACAAGTGTGCTAATACCAAATTCCTGTACTTCAGCGTAATTACATGCTAACACCCCAAATGCCACCACAGCCGCTCAAAACTCAAGGGCAGCAACGACTTGTACCCTTTGTGTTTAGGATACTTCAATTGCACCTACTTTTAGGGTGGAACAAAATTTAGAAAGTCTTAATGTTTATGAATGATTTTGAATTTCAATAGTTTTACAGAATGAACGTTTTTCTGTTTTTACATATTCTGAACTGTAGAGGGTGCTGTTGCACCAGGCATAACACAACAACTTGTCAGTCGGCTTGAAAAACCAAAAAGGTTATTTAGCTCCACCCACTCCCCTGTTATGCCCCCCCCCCCCCCCCCCAGGCACTCACACTGAGGACTTGCCCGTCCGCGGGTCGCTGAAAGTGGTGGTCCGGGTGTTGTGATCCACAAAGTAGCGCACGCCCTCGCGCGTGTAGCGGATCTCCCAGCCCTCCGGGAGGGGGTCCTCGTTCTGCAGCCTGGAGACAGGGACAACCATATCAGGCACTGTGGGGGGGGGGAGGGGGGTAGTGGCTGGGCTGTGCTAAGCAACAAAATCTGACAGCAGCGATGGTCAAATTAAGGTTATGAACAACCTCAGGATGGACCCGTCAATCTTTGTCTTTGACAAAAAAAAAAAAAAAATTTACTCTCCACAGCCAGGCTGTAAATCTTTGACTACTTTGAACCAATCAAAAATGTTTTTCTTTCCAAAGCCAGTGCAGTAATTTTTCCCCAAATCATTGATTCAATGATAATATAATTTGGCCCTCCCTTTTTTTTTGTTTAAAGAAACTTGACTCACTATTACTATCAAACACCACTGTTGGAAAGAATGTTTGCAGACGTGCGTTCAAAAGCAGAAACAGGACACAGTAAGTTGAGGGCTGGCCTTTCCTATGTGTGCTGAAACACAGGAACTTAGAAACTTGTTTGTTTTTTTAAACCGACACAGTAAAACACCTGGTTAAACTCTATACTACCTAAACCTGTTAGACCATTCATCCAAGCTACCTGCTGGACTGAGTGTTCTAAAACATCACTGGGGCCAGAACAAAGTCACACTCTCCAATCACAGTCCTGGACAGCCAAACGGTCACCTCGGTTACCCAGCACTCCAGCGCTCAGTTAAAGCACTCACGTTACCTGGTTTCCTGGGTCTACATTTGACAAAAAAAAAAAAAAAAAAAAAAAAAACAGAATGGCTATCCAGGACTCCGGGACCAGAGTTGGCCTCTCCTGGTTTAATGGACTCCTCACCCAGGATAAACACACGGCTCAGGATGTGATTTTATTCCAACTACAGAACCACTAATCCACACTCCGATAATGCCAGGGGGCACAGGTAGCGTACCTGTGACAGGAGGGCCGAATAAGGGGGCGTGATCTCTCAGGCACAGGTAAGGTACCTGTAGCAGGACGGTTAGCTAAGCGGGCGTGGTCTCTCCGACACAGGTATGGTACCTGTAGCTGGATGGTTAACTAAGCGGGCGTGGTCCCAGGCTCTTACCCTTGTGTGCGAGGGTCCTCCCACTGAGTGGTCTTAGTGTTGTGGTTGACAAAGTACACACGGTCATTAGAATCCACACGTCGTTCTGTGAAACACACACACACACTTAAGAGTTCATCTAAACATCAAACTGTTTTCTGTTTCTATCTGCTTTTTTTCTAACTTGAGAAAGAATTCCACTGTGAAGCAATGTGTGACAAACCAACTGTAAATGGAGCAATGCACAAATAAAGAGTGACTTATTGATTATTGACTGAGCACAGAAACCCATTTCAATTTGCCGGATCTAACCCTGTCCCAAACTAACCTTTGCAAATACAGGGGGTATGAGCCAAAGGGCTTTTTACAACCAAACACTATCCCAACTGAGACACTTACCCCAACCTGGGGGCAGGGGGCCAAGGGGGTCATTTTCGGCAGACATCATAGAGGCCTGTCCCAGGAGAAAACATTGTTTAAAAACTTCACCAACATGCTAATAGCTCAGCTACCTGAATGCTTGTACAACTCTCTCTCATGGTAGGCAGACTGATCCATGAAAGGTATCTCTATTGCCAAACAAAATGGAACTGCACTCTTATTCGAGCACTTTAGGTTAAAAACTGGTGTTCGTACATTCACTGACCATGTTACTAAAATATCCGCACTCACTAATCACCATTAGCTGCAATAATCATTAGCTGCAGCCCCACTGTGATGTGACTGGTCAGTGGAGACTACTTAAAAAATTTGTTTGGCTGAGAGGCGGTGAGGCGAGCTGTTATCGAGTAGAGGTATCTCTGGCTGAACTGGTGCATAGTTCCATGCACTGTGATTGGTCAGTAGTCAGTACAGACTGCAGTGTAATTGGTCAACAGACACAGTGAGGCGTGCTGTTACCGAGTAGAGGTATCTCTGGTTGAACTGGTGCATAGCTCCCTGCAGCTGGCTGCGCTGGGACTGCCACTGCTCAAAGTTCCGGACCGACTCCATGGTAGGCCGCTGCCATGTGGTGGTTCTGGTGTTGTGATCCACGTAGTAGATCCGCCCCCGGTCATCCACCCGCCGCTCCCAGCTGTGTGAGAGGCAGAGACCCCTGTCAATTATGAAGGAGTGGGAGGGGCCAGAGCAAGGAACACGCCCCTACCTAGCTCACAAGCAACACCATAGTTCAACATGGCACGCACACACACTCGCATATACATGCATGAATGTCAGGGTTAGGGAAAACTACATTCACAAAATATATTAAGTGGAAAGTCATCACAGAACATTACGGCCTTATTCCAATTTTTGGATTGAGTTTCAATTCTAATACAATAGCTAAATGTAATGTAATGCTCACAGTCATGACAGCCTCTTGTTCAGTATACTCACCCGGTCGGTAGGGGTTGGGGCCTCTCCCATGTGGTGGTTCTCGTGTTGTGATCGACGTAATACGTTCTGCCATGCAGGTCTTTTCTTTGTTCCCACCTGCAAAAAAAAAAAAAAAAAAAAAAACAGACCCACCATGAGCCAATCAGAAACAACCAAGACGAAGGAATGGGCATGTGCTATACTGATCCAGGTACAGTAGGTAAGTTAATATGTGTGTAATACAGATGGAGAGGGTGTGTGTTACACTGACCCTGGGACTCACCCAGGGGGCAGGGCATCAGTGGTATTGGTGTTGCGGCTGTGTTGTCGGGGTTTGCTCCCCTCCTGCGCCCCACTGCTGCTCCCCCCAGCCCCAGAGGGCTCCGAAGCGGAGGTTGTCACGGTGACAGGGGCTGCGGCAGAGGAGGATGAGGGGGCGGGCGTGTCTGTGGCGTTGGCGGGGGAAGCCTCGCGAGGCGGGACAGGCAGCAGGCGGTCTGTGGCTGGGGCAGGGTCAGAAGCAGGAGCGGGGGCGTTGTCGGGCGTTTCGGTGCTCTCCTCGGAACCGCCTGCAGGGGGCAGTGCGTCCTCTGTGGACGTGTCGCGCGTCTCCCCGTTAACTATGGAGAACATACAAACCCAGCTTTCATAACACACCCAGACAGATGGATTCTTTTAAGTAACTTTTATTTAACCAGGCACGTAAAGTGAGAACACATTTCTCTTCTGCAGTGGAGACCTCGGGAGTTAGTGATAGAGAACTGCAAGGGATTGTGTAGCCAATCACATATAGGGATTGATAAGGTGGCCAAATGAAGAGAGCCAATTTCTCTCTTGCACAGCAAAAAAAAAAAAAAAAAAAAAAGAAATGTGTATGATGTCATAAATGATAAATGATGTCAGAGCACAAGTCTCACCAGTCCCGTTGCCATTGGTTGCTTGGCCTTCGGCCGGCCTCTTTATGGGCGTGGCCTGGGGGCTGGCTGTTGTTCGGCACGTGGGGGAAGAGGAGCCGTTTCCATTGACGACAGGGGCGGAGCTGGACTCGCCGGACGAGGTGGATGGCGCCTCACTGTCAATGCCGTTCAGAGAGCTGGGTGGGGGAGGGGGGAGGTTGTGGAGGGGGAGAGAGGTGTAATAAATGAATGCTTGAGAACACACACCCAACTTGTTCCAAACCGCTGACGGCCAATGTGTTGACTAACATTCGGCAATGTTTGCAAACATATTTACATTTTTTTTGTCTGCACTGAATATTTGCTAACGTTAACAGCCAGAAAGGGTAAACAAAATCGGTTGCCAACTGGAAAAACAAAAGAACAAGCCCTTGACTATTTTTTATGAAATAAAAAAAAATATCAAATAACTGTTCCTGACATTCAGAGCAGGCACTAGCTGAGTAGCATCGGTTAGCCATGCTTTATGAACACAGGCCCTTGTGTGCTTCCATTTGGGGTCGTTCACGGCCCCTCCGTTACTCAAGAGTACGGCAGATCATCACATTAATGGGACAGAAGAGCTGGGATCATACAGAGAGCACGCCATTTCACTGAGGAGAGATACTGCACTCACAGCAACACGACAAAGAGCAGAGAGCGTGTTTCTCTGTGTTTGTACATTCTTTGGATGTGTGTGGGTCTGTGTATGAGAACTCAGTATATGTGAATAGTTATATTGTGTGTTTGCATATGCATTTCTATGTTTCCGTGTGCGTGTGTGTTTCTGTGTGTGTGTACGCGCAAGTCCCTATCGGGCAGTAAATTTATACGACCGCCATTTAATCATTCCGTCTGCTTTTTTACATGGTCATCCGGCTGCTGTCTCCATGGGAACAACGGGGACTGGGGTGGACCAGGACCCTTTCTGACCCCTATCTTTATTACAGTGAGATCAGTAAGGGGTGGGGTCTTACCGCGCTCGGGCTCTGGGGAAGGTCTCTTGCCCATTCTGGTGGATGGCCTCTCCATTCTGCTGTGCTTCTGTGGGAGAGAGGAGAAAGATTCAATAAGGCCAGACTGTGACAGCGAAATCTACAAAAGCCACTTCAGACAAAAGTTATTTATTTAAACCAAAGGACTGAAGGTGAGATATAAAAACAGTGCTGCATAATGATTAAGGAACTGGGCTTGTAACTCAGGGCTGCAGGTTATAACTCCTGGTTGGGCACTGCTGTTGTGTCCTTGAGCCAGCAGCTCTACCTAACTTTCTTCTGTGAGTAAATGTCCAGCTGTAAAAATGATGGCATGCAGGAAAAAAAGCCTTTAAGTTAGGTGTGTTTACTAAAGGCCTGACTGTGAAAGGGAGGGATAAGAGTGAATGAGTAGAAAAGAAAGGAGGATACTGACATGGTGGAGGGAGGGAGGAACTCACTGGTAGTGCTGGAGGAGCCGCCTCCTCCCGTCCCGTTGCTTAGCGATGCCGTCTCCACAGTCAGGCCGTCCAGGAACACGGTCAACTCCCCCGTAGTGACCGGCGCCCCGTTCTTACCGTCCACTGTCAGCTTCAGCACCTCCTTCACATTGTTGACTGTCCGGAGAAAAGGGGAAACATGAGGAGGCCGTATCAGAGCCAAAACGCCTACAGCCAACACCCTTCCCACAGCGTCTGAAATTAAAGCTACCGATAAATCTATCCACATCTGAATGAGCCCACGCTGTCATTTACCAAACTCGTCATCCTTCAGTTTAGTTAATCAAATTAGCTGACATTCACCCAACATTTTTCTTTGACTTTCCTTGGTTTACAATTAGATTTAAGTGTTCCTTTTTTATCTTCTCCCTTACAGTTTGGAAAGTTCAGTCAATTAACTTGCCAAACTATTGCTGTAGAGGAAAAAGCCTGAAACTCAACTGCAAGTAAAAGTTTAGAACAAATGTTCTCTTTGTAAAGGTTTTGTATTTTTTTCTATTCTTTTACATTTCTAACTATAGAAAGCTGCAGGTTCCATTTCATCTGAGAAAGGCCAGAGAGAGTGCAGAGATTTTTTGTAGCCATAAAATATATAAAAAGCCCAACTAATTAACTAATTATAGTCTCCAATTAAGAGCTTAATTAACTGAATCAGGTGTTCTCATACAAGACCAGAACAGAAGGAAAGCAAAGGGTATGCATGTTTAAGACACTCTGATCAGCAGAAACCCTGTGGAATTCTGGGCCTGTTCCCGCCGCATTTGCAGGAAGCAGGAAGTGGGGCAGGGGCTGGGTGGGGCGGGGGGCAGTGTTGCGTGGCGGGGCGGGGCGGAGCGGGGCGTACGTTTGCGGTCGTGCAGCTCCAGGACCTGGTTGAGGTCCAGGACGGCCCTCCCCAGCAGAGCGTCGGCCTTGAGGGTGTGGTGACTCCACACTTTGAAGTCCAGTTTGGTGTGCGGGGTCACGCTCCTAGAAAGGGAGAGAGGGCAGCGTCACCAGGGGCTGGGGGAGAGCCAGTACAGGTGAGCAGGTGAGTATTGCTGAGCACAATTTAACACAGGGATTAAAGATGAGCGAAAACTTCAAAACCCATCCAATACTGCCACATGACTGCACTGAGCTATAACAACAAGCCACAGTTTATGAAGTGGTGACTACTTTTTATTTTATATCTGGGTATTCATAAGGGAATATCTGTTTAAAATGAGAATTCTGGGCGTTTTTTTGGCAAATGTCTCCATTTTCTTTCTGGCGACATCAGCACTGCCAGTATGGAGGAGAGGAGGATAAAGAGAAATGGAATAGATGAAAGAGTGGAGGAGAGGAAAGGGGGGGATGGGGAATGGAGGGGAGGAGAGGAGGAATTAAAGGAGAAAGAGGAGAGATAGACAAGGAGAAAGACAGAGGGATGAAAGGAGACAAAAAGGGAGGAAAGAAATGAGAAGGGGAGGTGAAAATATAGAGAGGGCAAAGGAAAGAACAGAGAGGAAGGGAGATAGAGAGAGGGAGAGGGAGAGAAACAGAAAAAAGCAATATGATTTATTTTTTTTTTTGCCAAGACAAATCAAAACGCACAAATGAAATATTGTGCAGGCCTTTTTTCATGCCCTCCAACGTAGCGCGATGCTTACAAAATTTTTCAAATTGGATTCCACACGGCACACCCGCGGTGAGAAATCAGCCGAAAGGCGTGAGCACACACTGTGCGGCGATAGATGAATTTCAAGCGTTCTCTTGCTCTCTGTACGGCCTCCAGCCTTCCTCTACATGTTGAATCTCTTCCAGTGGGATAACACGGAGTGTGCGTTCAGTGCGTCTCCGAGCTCTACGGACGCTTGACTTTACCACTTCAGTTTACAATCGATTAGACCAGGGGCCCCGAGCCCTGGCCCCGGAGGGCCACAGTTTCTGCTGGTTTTCGTTGGGAGTCAGCACTTACACTTTGTCAGTTAAACCAACAATTTAATCAGTCAGCTCCACCTGGATTCTTGTGTAAGTTGTGTGAGTTTAGGATGCAAGGTGTGTGTTTTTTGGGAGTATGGTGTGTGTTTGACTGGTAAGGTGAGTGTTCGGGGCAGGGGAGGAGCTTACAGCATCAGCTGTTCATCCCATTTTGGGTTGGAGGAGCTGTGGGACTTGGCGGTCCTGTAGGCCTCGCCGTCCGCACCCAGCTCCACGTACACCGCTGTCCCAAACCAGTTCTTCTTCCTCTTCAGCTTGGCAGAGGACACTGCAGAACGCACACCAGAACAAGGTCATTTCAACAAAGACAGCAACATACAGGTACATATGCAAACAAGTACAAATACTAATACAGATACACACACACACACACACACACACACACACACACACACCCACACCCCCCAACCTCCATGGGTAAACACCCACACCTGCACTCATACCCATGCACCGCCTGACTCAACACTGCCCCCTACATATGAATACTGTCCCTACAGGGGAGGTATAAGGGGGACATTACACCCTCACCCTCCCAAATCCTCTTTCACCATTCACTTCTGAGTAAACATGGCAACCCCAGTCACAATCTCTATGTCCTCACAGGCCTTCAGTTTACGAACAGACATGTGAGGCTAACAGTGTGATTTTTTAGGGGGGGGGGGAGGTTGCACTGTGTTTTAAGGATGTTTCATTGAAGGGTTCTTTGGTTGCTTTGCTGTGTTGTTGGTGTTTTGTGGGGATGTGTGGTTTCTTTGGGTCAGTCCCTATGCTGTGGGGGTGTGTGGTTTCTCTGGGTCAGTCTCTGTGTTATGTTGGGTGTGATTTTTCTGGGCGTGGGGTGGGGGGCACTCACCAACAGCTTGAAGCTGGGACCTCCCTCCATGGTTGTTTCCTCCGTCGGCCGAGGCCATGTCACAGACCGCAGTGACGGCCTGAAAAACACACACACGCGCACGCACGCACACACACACACACACACACAATATTAACGTCCTGTTATGTGTACCTCTCCCCAACCCATGCCAGCCAAACATCAACAAAATCTTGATGTTTCTACATCCACAGGACGGCCCCTATATCTGTGCCTTACTGTCCGTGACCAATCAGTGAAACTCTTTACAGACAAACCAGTTGGACTCTCTTTAACTCAAACCCCCATTACAACAGCCATCCCTAAAGACCCATAACAGCTAATGAGTTATGGAGCTCCCTCGGCTAAAACCCCTCTGATCCACTGCTGAATTATGCCACCGAAAACACCGCACCCTGGATGAGGGTCAGGAAGCCTGCTTTGCACACAGAGAACCACCTTTGATCTGACACTGCCCCGCATGGAGAAGCTCTTACTCTGCTATACAGCCACAGCACTGCCCTTATCCTGCCCGCTCCGCTATTTGCCTGACTCACACTTACGCCAGCCTCCAATGAACAAACCACCACCTTTTATTTCAGTCTTGTTTGGTATACAAGCCTTTCTTTACGGCACAGATGTCAAACTGTACTCTCGAACAGCTGGGACTGCTTGAAGGTGATGTGTTTTGGTTTGGCATTCCTATACCACTTGACACCACAGGTTAGTACCCAGTTAGCTAATCATCGCTGCTAGGGGGTGATGTTAAGTATAACTGAAGTCGGTACCAGCACAATGCTGTCTTTCCTAATTGTGTAGCCTATACTACAACACTTCAGCACTGCAGATTCAATACTCAGGTTTTCATGGGTTCTTTGCAATCAGCATCCAGTTCAGGCCAGAGACACCTGGTGCATGGACTCCTACAGCCAATCAGAGGTCCGAATGAAGCAGTTAAGTGCTGAAATGCACCAAAAAAAAAACCAGCGGACGCTGCAGTCCTCCAGGACTGGATTCTTCCTGCACTGCGTACACAACAGGCTCCTGTGCCAGGCGGACAGCTCTCCGCTACGAGCCTGGCGCAAAGCAGAGAAGTTGAGGCGGCCATAAATCCACCCACTTTCTGGAACATAATCAGTACTTTCCGACCAATCTCTTTAAATTGAGGGAGGGGCAGGTCCAAGGAAAAGACTGGAGCTCCGTGGATAGAGGGAGCGCTTCAAACTGAGGAAAAGGAGGGAAAAAAAAAAAAAAAACTTCCTCTAACCCGCCCACTGAGAATCTGACCAAAGTTTAAGCGGCCGGCTCCCTGGTAAGGCACTTGCTGTTACAGGAAGTGCTATTCCCAGATGGAGTAGAATGATCTAAGACAGTTCTGTGGCTGTACTGTGGTGTGCTGTGTTCACACTGCTTCAGCTCTCTCTAAACAGAGCTCAATATAAACTTAAATGCAAATCAAGCTAATCCTTCCAGCAGGGTACAATGGGCAATGCAACACCTGAGAATTGAACCTGCAACCTCTACATCTCAAGCCCAGCTTCCTGGCCATTAATCTACACTGCGGCCCAGGTCTCAGTTCCATACAGACAGCACTGCTTTGGTGTTCCTCTCCCTCAGCGGGGCTTGTGCTTTCCCTGCTCAGTACGGCCTCTACGATCGCTGTGCTCTGCCCATCTGGTCCACGCACAATGCAGGCCTTTGTGCGGCAGTGAGACACAGATGCTGTTTCAGGAGAGCCTCTGCAGCATAAAACAATGCATGTGAAGGCCTGCTCAGATCAAAAAGCCACGGGCCGATGGGACAAGTTTTAGACCGTGCTTAAAAGACATTTTGTTTTGGCGTGAGCGTCCTAATTTTGGTCTGCTAAGGGCTGCTGCTGCTGCAGTCCCCAAGAGTCAACGTTACATTACATTACAATAAAGGACATTTATTAGATGCTCTTATCCAGAGCGACTTACAAGGCATGTCAAATCTCGAGTCTGGAGTTTAAAGCCCCGCGCCAGTAAAAGCTTCTCCCTGAGTTTACTCAAATACTCACAAAATGGAGGCAGAGAGCGATGACACAGTGGTCTAGGCAATTAGCTGAAATGGTAACGCTCCCTTGTGTGTTAAGTAACTCCACAAACAGCATAGTTGCGTCACACCTCTTATATATGCAGGTTTGCAGATAATGGCACATGGACAATTATTTCTGGAGGAAATCGGAACAGCTACTTTGTATTCTCATGCACATTTTTGGACTTCGATTATTACTTGATGTTGTAGAGACGTTTGGCCTGGGTGGCCTGCGTAGTCTTTACTGAACACCGTTTATTGAACACAATTTGATGTTTATTTTTGTTATGGAGATTTGTCATTTTCCTTTGGCCTGCAGTCACGGTTTTGACCTGAGCTAGGTGTAAAGGAGGTGCGGTTAAAGGTGGCCATGACTGCAAGAGAGGCCACTGGATTCTGCGACCCGTGGTGGGACAGGTTCAAAGTGGGTTGCAGGAGGTCTTACTCACACTGGGCGAATTCACAAAGCCTTCGGGATCCTCAGCCCACGCCGTGGCCCATGGTTAAGCTGTGAACAGGAAACAGGAAGTCAGGCACCGAGCAGGCAAAACAGGAAACTGGCACACAGATACGGTTTGGCACACCCGCAGGTGGCCGGTCAGTGGGATGTAGCCTTATTATGAGAAACACCATGGCAACAAGACTTACAAAGGAAAAAAAGTTCACCATGTTTCCTCTTATTCGTAGAAGTACGTGCATGAGGCCAACTTCCCATCATTAATGCCACATTAAAATCTGCTGTCAATTTGATAAGGTAGCCAGGGGGCAGGGTACCCTGACTGCAAAGACAAATAGGTGTGTTCCAATACGGTGTGTTCCAAGCCCCTACCGATAAAGACCTGGCCCATATGAAAATGCTGGCACCGCTGAGCTGTTGATTAGCAGAATCACAAAAACCTGCATAACCCATGATTCTTTAGAAGCAGAGTACCCTACCCCTGAGCTGGACAACTGTGTGTGTGTGTGTGTGTGTGTTTCTCATCCAGGCTTGCTGGGTACTGAGCCTGAACCAAAGATGACTCAAAGTGTTTCTTGGGGGGATGGGCACAAACATGTTTGCTTGACTGTATTCGTGACTAGGAGGAAGCGATGATATTCCTTTCTCTGAATCGTGATGCTTCTACACCACCAGAGCAGAGCCCAGGTATCTGTGGCCTGTTGCCAAGATGGTGGAACTCTGTGGAGGCAAAGCTTCGCCTGACTCATTTTAATGCTTTCCCACTTTACGAAAGCCAACGGTGGAAAAGCATGGTAGGAAATCAGTTATGGAGCAAGGACACTGTGTAGGCCAAGCACGCAGAGCACTACAACACCAGGGCAGATACAACAACATCACTGTCATTTTCCTGAATTGCCAGTCCAGGTTTGGAGGGAAAATGGGGAGGAAAATACAGACAGGAGGGTTTATGGGAAAGGCTACATAGTATTTCGACTGCATGACAGGGTGAAAACATCGCGCTGAGGACAAGGACACTCTATGCACATCTTCAAATTTAGCCGCTGAGAATGTGAGAGGGAGGTTGTGGTGCTAGTGGAGTAACCCTGACCGGACAGACGGGACTCCGTCAGAGACGGGTCAAAGTCACGAGCGTCTCGTTGCGGAACGGAAGCCGAGGCGATATGACGGAACATCTTACGTTCCCCTCAAGCGCCAAGCCTGAGTCTCTTTCAGTGCATGCTTGGCCCATACAGATTCAGCATGTGACAGCAGGACCACCGATCTAAGATCAGTTTTCCCATGTCCATGAACAGACCTTATCCACTATGAGCTAGACACCTAGACTGATGGTAGATTAGGGCTTGTTTTAATAAGGCCACTACTGGTAAAACCGCTGATCTAGAATTAGTTTTCCCCTTCCTATCCTTATTCATTACGAGCTAAAAACTGAGTTAACATGTTGATCTTGGATCAGTTTTCCTCTGCTTATAGTCTAACCTGATTCTCTGACAATCTCAGGGGGGAAAAAAGGGCTGATCTGGGATCAGTGTGACCTTTTCTCTCACAATAGACAAAGCATGCATATTGACGATGGAAACCTGATCCCAGATCAGTATCTCGTCCGAGACGCTTTTAAATCTCCTCTCACGTACCGCACGGCTCCACGACGGCCATGACGGGAGGAGGGAGGTCAGCCTCTCTCTAGACGGCTTATCTCCCACCTCACGTCTGAATAATTAAATAGCGGCGTTGCTTAGAGAGAACCCCTCCAACCCCTACCCGCATTCCCCCCCAACCCACCCCCCCCAGAACCACAACGTTTACACTTGACCTTCCCTGCATCATGATGCCTGTGACTGGAGAACGGCGCAAACAGTCACAGACGTCCCAGAGAGCGGGAAGATTTGCTGGTTTAGGATGGCGGTGGCAGGGAGGGAGGGAGGGAGGGAGGGAGGGAGGGAGGAGGGTGGAAAGCAATAAAGGTGGGCTAAGGCTGACTGAGCATGGCTGCGCATCGGCATAATGCAGCATCAGACAGGGGGCCAAATGCGGCGAGAAACAGACTACGGCAGAGAATAAAGCAGGGGACTGAGGGAGAGAGAGAGAGAGAGAGAGAGAGAGAGAGAGGGGGAGAGAGAGAGAGAGAGAGAGAGAGAGAGAGGGAGAGAGGGAGAGAGGGAGAGAGGGAGAGGGAGAGGGAGAGAGAGAGAGAGGGAGAGAGGGAGAGAGGGAGAGAGAGAGAGAGAGAGAGAGAGAGGAGAGAGAGAGAGAGGAGAGAGAGAGAGAGAGAGAGAGAGAGAGAGAGAGAGAGAGAGAGAGAGAGAGAGAGAGAGAGAGAGACAGAGAGAGAGAGGAGAGAGAGAGAGAGAGAGAGAGAGAGAGAGAGAGAGAGAGAGAGAGAGAGAGATCGTCAACCATAATGTGAGAGAGAGGGTGTGGGGCCGGGCTAATGATCTGTGTTTGTATTTGCATTTATAATCTCTGAAAACAGAGAGCCCTTCTTTTGTTTGTTTAAAGAAAAACACAGTAGAAAAAAAAAAAAAAAAAAAAAAAAAAAACCTGAGCTGACTGGGTACCCATATTTCGTGTGAGAGAGTGCAACAGAGACAGTATGGACATGTATGGTAGCGCAGACATCTGCACAAATTTGCAGCTGTCTGCACATGCATCAGTGCATGTGTATCTGTGGCTGGGGGAAGTGTGTGTCTGTGTGTGTGTGTGCGTGCGCACGCATGAGCACGTAGGTACATTCCATTGCATAATTTCCTTCCGTTCCTCCCTCCAAACGAGCAGCACCTCAGCGACATTTCGGCAAGAGAGCCCTTCCTGAACAAGGGGAATTATGGGATATATTACACTGCAAAGGAATGATATTCTTCTTTGAGTTTGAAGGAAGGAGGATTGTCAGGATTCTTCCTATGAATGGAGCTGAATATCTGGGTAAAACAAGGAGAACAGCAAATGTTCAACTTGGGACTTCTTGAGCCATGTGAAGGGGGCGGAGTAAGACAAACACAGCGGTGCTGAAACAACGGGACACACACCTCACAGCCAGTCATGTGAAGTAACGGCGGACACGCAGACAAATGAAGCTATCCCTGAGTCCGAAATTGCATACTAATCAGTGCCTACTAAATTCAAACAAAAGTGTACTGCTCTTACGTCAACGTAGTGCCTACTATTCAAGCGCAGTACAGATGATTTCGGACATACTACCATAGGTATAACGGTCGCTACTTCAGTCTAATAGCCGGAAGTTTACAACTGACATAGATCCGTCATCAAACTTCAGAGAACTCTGCCGTCTTCTTCTTTGATGTCTATCCACCAAACACCTTGTGGGATTGCGCATTTTGATAGCAGGTGTAGGCCATCCGGGTAACGCTCAAATACTGATTAAGCCAGTTTGAGATTTTGTACACACTCCATACTATGCGTACTGAAGTCCGTCTACCATACAAAGCGTAGTATGCGATTTTGAACGAGACCTTTGCGTGTGTCTGTGCACAGGCACTGTAAGTATATCAGTCCTGTTCCATGGTCATACTAGGCATCACCCTCCACTGGTGGGAGTTCAAACAGAAAAGGCAGCGCTCCACTTCACTGCCCAGTTCCCCATCTTTTAGAATGCAGGGCTGTGAGTCCAACAAGGGGAAAAATAGAGTTTAAGAAAGAGATTAGCGTTACTCCTTAAAGGCCAATAATAAGCGGTGTCCAAATGCACCCATACGCTCATCGTGCTCTCCATCTTTTCACACAAGCTAGGGGTAGGCTGCTGATTGCCACAGTCAATTTTTGTCACGACATGTTTTATTGTTGGTTGAACAGTTCTTATTCTCTATATAACCCAGCATAACCACAGCAGCCGTGATGTTTTAGTAATACTGAAGGTTATGACAACTGAAAGCTGACCAAACTGAATTGTTGACAGTGAATTTTGTAGAGCTCTGTGTCTGTCACCACTGCCAGACACTTTGTGAATGGTACAATACAAACCTCACCTCCCATTGACAAAAAACATTAACAGTATAATGTTGACCTTCTACAGCTTACTATCACAGCAGTGACTGTCAGAGAAGGTTTACCCACAGCTCAAACATAATTTGCAGGGTTGGCAATACACAAAGGGCAGACATTACACTCCAAAATGTCCAAATCACTCCAACCTGAAGATTAATGTCCACCTGCTCTGACTCATAAAAACTTGATATTTTTTCAGTGGCCTTTAAAACATGGACTACAAGGTGCATCATTTTTTTTTACATCCTTTTGAAGCGATGGAGAAACCTATAAGTTCCAGCCAAACTCAAGGACGGCGATTCAAAAAAACAAGACATGAAAAAGAAGCTCAACAGCTTGTGTGAGGCCATTTGAGATATAACAAAAAGCATAAAAACATCCACCCAAAACATGACACTCTGGTCATATTCTATGTGCCCTTCTAGATAGCCTAAAGCTTGACCTGTCTGTCTTGTTTCCTCAGACCAACTGAAGTTGAGCTTGCCATTGAATTCCTGCGCTTCACCTTTGGTGACCCCTGATAACTGTAGATCCGTTCAATAAGCGCAAGGGATGCTGGGACGGGTGGAGGGGCAAGGCTAGACAGCGTTCCCGGGGGAGTTGCCTCAAACGTCACAATTTCAGCCAGAAAAAAAACAAAAAAAACAAAACAAAGGCACAGAAAGTAGCAGACGCGGTAAAACGCGATACCACTCAGCTTACTGTGAACCAAGTGGAAAAACTGCCTAAAAAAGCAAAGCTGTGAAAGTCGATATAATGTCCATGAATCAATGGCATTGGAGAAAGGTCAACAGCGGGAAATCGGAGTGGATTAAATTTGTCTGATTCAAGACACACGTCTGTTTACATGCTGAGAGAGGGATTACTGATGAATAAATTAGTGCAGTGTTATTTGTGGAATTGTGAAATATATATACGTGTCAAAAACGGCGCCACTGTAGAGGTGTAAACTTCCCAAAAATGCCGCCAGCAGCAAAACTGACAGTACCACGGACAGACCAGATGTTTTCAGTGAAATGTGCATATCAAGCAAGCAAAATAATCGCAAACACAGAAGCATATGCAACAATCGACCGCAAGTCACGACAGCTTCCTGCCACCGAAGTCCTCGCAGTGTGACTGCCTGACAGCCAAGTCTCTTAGTCCATGGGAGGTTCAATCCAGCGGGGGGAAACAAACTGACCCGTCGTTTCATTCGTAAAACAAGCAACCTAAAGCAAGACAATAGGGGGCTGTCATTTTCTGCCAAGCTTGACAAATCCGCACAAAGCCTGGCTTCACCAATCCCACCACAAACTTCAACAAGGTCGAAATGCCCTCAATCTCACTTAGTGAGTGCGTTCATTAAAAGACTGATACTGTTGCGCCAAATCCTTCAATTACAGCACTTATTCATTTGAATGTCAAGGTTCAAAACTGTAACATTACTATCGCTAGCTATACATGACAAATCAAATGATCCTGAAACGATACAAAAAAAAAGTGCGGTTAAGATACCAAATGATACCAGCTAATTGTTGTAAATGTATCGTAATGGGAGCAACTAAAGGTAGCTGCAACTCAGGATAACAAAATCATTCGTCTCTTATGAGTAACTTTGGAGCACTTCACGCCGGCTACTGCAGCTGGCTTACATTATCACACATTGTGACTACCTGATGAGAGAGATCAGCTGAGATCATAACCTCAATGACAGCTTGCCGCTTTGATTACAAAGTGATTTCTTCAGCTAGTTTGTGCCTTTGCAGAAGCTTCCCCGCCGGCAGAAAACTTGCTGTAATTATCAACTGTAACGCGTAAAGACACTAAGTTTCACAAAGTAAAACTGGCACAAAATGCAGTGTGACATCAGGTGTATCAAGAAGCTAAATGACTGCAAGACTCGCTTGCTGTTATTCATCTTAATTGTTTTCATTCACCCAGGGGCTACTGTTCTCTGGCAGTCTAGCCAGCTAATTTGGAGGCTAACGTAATGTTAGCTAATTACATGGTTTCAAACCAAGTTTGCTTGGTAGCTGTAGCAAGCTGTATGCCAAGTTTATATACACAGTAACATGCAGTTGGGGGTACGGCTTGTTGCTAGCTAATTAATTTACTGGCTAGGTATGGATAACATCAGCTTGAGAAATGTTTGCACATTGCGCATATCGGCAGGAGGCTACCAGCAAGCTAATTTTGATAATACAGAAGACTAGAGGGCACAGAAACTTGCCATTCCGCCTCTCGTCGAGCGTTAGCTTGACAGATTGCTTCATGTTGAACAAAAACGTCCAACCACTTCGCATGCTAACGAGAACATGCTTTCTTTCCGTTTCATTACAGAGAATATCCGAAAGCCATTTTGATTGTTAACGGTGGGCACTATTGCTAGCTCGCTAGCCTCATAACGGTTTCCTAAAAGCGGTTTCACATTGACGATTTAAAAGCCTAAAGACTGCAAGGGCCCGTAGGAGCAACTGCAGCTGGCATACGCCATCTTTATCGGGTCGTTTGCTGCCTGGCTAACCAATGCTGGCTAGCTAACGTTAGCAAGGAGAACTCAAAACAACTGAACTGTGTGGACGTGAGGCGAGAGCAGAAGCGCCCGTGGACCCGATCATCAAAATGGTGATTAGCCAAAAGAAATCAATAGATGTCACAAAAATTGTAACAACAATCTGACTGCGCCTGACGTCGCACAATCAAAGCCTGCTCTGCGACTTTGTGTCTTACCATACCCGTAGCTCCACACCGGCTGCTCATCCAATGCCTCTCTCTGCGGTATTGGCCCACTGTGCTTTCCTAGTGCGCCTCTAATGCTTGGCGTCCAACGGCAATTACCATCCGTAATGGTCCAGACAGGTTTACCGCAGCAAAACACGCAGCCAGCGTCAGCGCCACCTCGGAGACGTCACCACGCACACAACATGTTGCAGCGTTAGCAGAACTGCCGCACACTTGTTACTTATTTACTCAATTTCTGGCCAGCCGAAACGTTAGTTCTGCTGGTTCTTTCGATAATAACGCATTTATATACTGGTTAGCTTAATACACGTTTTGATAGTCAGAGTCCTCCTCTTTGACAGGCAAACTGTAACGAGCTTGTCCTGTAAATCAGTGGTTCAGAATAGTTTTGTCTTTAAATATAGCGTAATTATAGAGTAATTTGAACCAATAATAGGTAAACACAAAATTGAAGTTTATGTAAACCACAAAAATTATTCCACCGTAAAGGCTAAAACATATAATTTATAAAATATGGAAATGTAATTACTTAGATTAATTAATTAGAATTTTTATTTCATGTTTTATTTTTATTTTTACCCAATTAACACTAATTCACAGCATAAACCTCACAAAGCCTAATGGCAGTGGCGTAATAGAGGATATATGCAAGACTGTACAGGTATACCCATCTGTACTTCTGGGTGTGTACAGCATGCCTTATTATCCATATTACCATTAATACATATGGGCTTTGGAGTTACAGTATGCCCACCTCCTCAGACAGTATACTCACCTATTAGCCTTATTACCATTAATACATATGGGCTTTGGAGTTACAGTATGCCCACCTCCTCAGACAGTATACTCACCTATTAGCCTTATTACCATTAATACATATGGGCTTTGGAGTTACAGTATGCCCACCTCCTCAGACAGTATACTCACCTATTAGCCTTATTACCATTAATACATATGGGCTTTGGAGTTACAGTATGCCCACCTCCTCAGACAGTATACTCACCTATTAGCCTTATTACCATTAATACATATGGGCTTTGGAGTTACAGTATGCCCACCTCCTCAGACAGTATACTCACCTATTAGCCTTATTACCATTAATACATATGGGCTTTGGAGTTACAGTATGCCCACCTCCTCAGACAGTATACTCACCTATTAGCCTTATTACCATTAATACATATGGGCTTTGGAGTTACAGTATGCCCACCTCCTCAGACAGTATACTCACCTATTAGCCTTATTACCATTAATACATATGGGCTTTGGAGTTACAGTATGCCCACCTCCTCAGACAGTATACTCACCTATTAGCCTTATTACCATTAATACATATGGGCTTTGGAGTTACAGTATGCCCACCTCCTCAGACAGTATACTCACCTATTAGCCTTATTACCATTAATACATATGGGCTTTGGAGTTACAGTATGCCCACCTCCTCAGACAGTATACCCACCTATTAGCCTTATTACCATTAATACATATGGGCTTTGGAGTTACAGTATGCCCACCTCCTCAGACAGTATACCCACCTATTAGCCTTATTACCATTAATACATATGGGCTTTGGAGTTACAGTATGCCCACCTATTAGCCTTATTACCATTAATACATATGGGCTTTGAGTTACAGTATGCCCACCTCCTCAGACAGTATACCCACCTGTTAGCCTTATTACCATTAATACATATGGGGTTTGGAGTTACAGTATGCCCACCTCCTCAGACAGTATACTCCCCTCCTCAGTTACTGTTAAACTCTGCATTAGCGCATACATCTGACCACACAGTATAAGCATCCGAGGAGACATTACTTCCCTAATGATAAAGCAGTGAATCAAAACATTATATTCTACCTTCGATCAAGGAGGGTGTCTGAGAGTTTCTGATAACATGAAAGAGGCAAAGAGGCCTTTTTGTAAATGATGGGGGTTACATGCTCTCTGTTCCTTCTCTGAGCCATTTGAGAGTTTATCAAACTCTGCGATTCCAGTATGAGTCATCATCTTGACATATCATTTTTATTTTTTCAATAATCTTCATATCAGGTGAGAAAATATCATGGTGTAAAGTGTGAAAGTGACAAAGTAAACAATAAATGTTTTAAAATCAAGTAAAATAAATCAGAACTGTATAACCAGGATTGTCCATCCAGAGCTTTGATGAAAACCTTTGTTTTTATTTCATTTTTCTTTAGTTCAGTTCAGTGTGGTTTATTGGCATATTAGAAAATGGGGATGTAGTTGTCGATCTTTGACTTCTGTCTCTGGGCAATGCACTCTGCGATCCACACTATGTTCCTGATCTCTTGCTCCTTCAGTTTGACATAGGCGTAGAACACCCCAAAATGGAACTGGCTCAGGAAGGCCAGTGTGTTCAGCTTCACCTGGGGGGGGAGGGGGGGGGTCCAGTATTATCAACCTATTGACCTTAACACAGTTAGATAAATATATTTGAAATACTTACATTTTTTTAAATATGGTTAACTTACAATATTTCAAGGAAACATTTTACTAACCAAGACCTATGTCTACATGAAGAGAAGAATTTTATTCTGGATATCGGGGTAAACAGAAGCTTCTTTTAAAATCGTCAATGAGCTACTCAGATGAGGTTGTAATGGAATAAGTCGTTCATGATTTTGTCCATCATGTTGATGCCCCCCCCCTTACTTCATGTTCAAAGAACTTGTCCTCCAAGGTCTTGTGGTTGGAGCCTGGCTCTGATCCTTCAAAAATCTCTTTATATTCCTGTGAGAGGGAAGACAAACAACCATAATTCAAATACTTCTGTGTTTTATATCATCAAAAGAAAAATCTAATCAAAGTACATAATCCAAACATTTGAGGAATATGTTCCTCGCCTCACTATTTTAATCAATATTTTCTTTCAAATTAATAATTATACATAACAATTTGTTGTAATTAAATGATCTACTAATCATGTGTACATGGTTTTGATAGCAGCACGTTGTAGATTAATAATAGATAAAAGTAGAATGTGCAATAGTTAGCCCTCAACTCAGCTGGCTTTCTTATTTTGTTTCTTTTCATGGATCATGACATGGGGACATCAAAAACAATTATAATAAAAAAAATTAAAGGTATTTTTTTATAGTTTGCAACAGCTGTGTCAAACTCCATATTTGAATGACTGGAGTATCTGAAGTGCTTTAAGGTCTCCCTTCAATCAGCAGTCATTTTACATTTTTGAAACCAGGTGTGTGGATTCTTTGGCCAATCAGTGATTTGCAACAACTGAGCACTGAGACACACCCACAAACCAGCAGGCGCATTTTAAATCCAGGACTGGATTGCGGACTGTGACTGCTTTCTCTCTACGTACTGAGCCTGGTCCAGACTAGTGGCCCTCTCCCTGCACACTCACAGCATAGTGGTCCGCCACAGCTTTGACCTGCTGGGGGTCCTCTGCGTGGGCTAGCATACGCAGTCCCTCGGGGTGCAGCTTCCCGCAGGTGGGGTACAGCCCCCGTCTGTCCTCCCGACTCAGGTCCGTCCCAAACGAGTTCACCGTGATGATGAAGGCCCGGCGGTCTGCCTCGAACTGCAGTGCACATGCACATACATGCACAAGCATACATACATACATATAAATAGTCACACATGTAGAAATGAATGCATACACACACACACACACACACACACATGCATGCATGTACTAATGCCCACACACAGTCATACATACACAAAAACAACCACATGTCCACAAGCATGTATATATACATACACACACGTGCACACACAGGCATACATTAACACATTTACCTAAACACAGACACTATAAACACACATACAGGCCCACACCACACACAGAAACGTACACATGACGGAGAAAGCATGACAGAAAGAACACACACTGTATCAAAATAAAGAAAGGCCGAAAAGAGGACATCTCAATACGTCCCGCCGCAATACAGTTTTTAGTCAAAACAATCCCTGGCCATTGCAGACACCAGGCCCGGAGTCTGTGGGAACAGAAGTTTGCAGAGCTTTGAGGCCTTTGAGAAGAGCAGCATCAGACAGCGCGTAGCACAGCTGGGGAGGGAAAGCCCAAACTCACCTCCAGAATGGGACACATGACCTCCTCTGTCGCCCCTCCCTCTGCTTTGCAGAACCTGTGGAATGACTCGATGTACGCCTGGCAACAAAAACAATCACGCAGTGAGTATTAACAAAAAGTATGCAAAAGAAAAAAAACTGAGAACAGAAAGGATTTCAAGATAAAAACACATCTTACCTTTATCTGCTCAGCCTTTCACTCACCAGTTTTATAAACAATGTAAATAACTATGGCGACTATGAGAAGGACTGCTAATTTAACAGCAATAATCATCCTAAATATGCTTGTTTAATGTCATGAGAAGAGTCCTATCTTGGTATAAATGAGTAAAAAAGACACACAGCTTGGTGGACAGTAGGCTGTAGTATGTGTCCAGCTCTTTTCGCCGTGGTGTGGGAGAGAACATCTGTGTTTTTATAGACATGGGGGAGCCAGCATGCCCCCTCGATCCCTCCGACCTTGTTGTGAAAACACACACGCTTACGAAAACCTCGACAGTCGTCTTTACACAACGCGGTCTTAGAGGTCAGTGACCGTCACATCACAACCGATCTCCGCCACAACAGCTGCTGTTCCCTGAGTTGCCACATTGGAGTAAAAATCCTCTCCATCACAAATGTACAATTTCTGTCTTTCATTGTAATTTTCTTTTCCTCAAGGTATTTTCTATCTTTTTCTTTCTTTCTTTCTGATATCAAAAAGAGTTATTTAACACAGAGAGTTGTCAACAGACAGTTGTCACAGACAGTTGCTCAGAACAGGTTGTCAGGTTGTATACCCTTTTAGTGTGTAAGTCCAAGTTTTACATAATGCTGGATTCTCGATTAGATAAATGTCACATGACACTGACCTTCTGTCATCATTACATGTCTGACCTTTCTGTCCTTCTTTCTTTTTTCTTTCTTTGTCTTTCTGTCTATCCTGTTGCATTGTCGAAAGACATGATCACACTGAGGCCATTTCGGGTGAGCATATGGGCTCAGGAATTTAAAACAGCTTGTTGATTCAGATCATGACATTAGCATAGCTGCTGCATTGCCAGCGTGTTCAGTTTGTTTCTGGTGTCATAACCCATTTGTTGTAAACATAGCCTCCTTATGTAAACCCATATGCAAACGTGAAATGTCACTGGGAGGCAGAGAAGCGTGGAAAAAACAATAACATTGTACATTTGAAAAGGGTATGCCGTGTTCGCATTCATGACATTGCAGCACCAAGAAATATCTTACACTTTGTTACACACACCTTGTAGAGCTTGTTTCTCATTATCTCAGCATTCATCTCGTCCAGACTAATCTCTGACAGGGATTCCTCAAAAAACTGGGCTGGAACATCAAAAATAAACATTTAACAAACATACTGAATGAGTACAAACATACAAGCAGCTGTTTTGTTTCAACCATGTAAAATGTACAGATATTTTGACATGCTCCGATCCACTAATCTGTCACAATACCACAACAAAAATTTACAAAACAACAAAATCCCACAAAACCAAAACAACAAGTTCAACTCAGTCTGATTTTGTATGCAAACTGCGGCTCCACCCATTTGTTATGTCATGAAGTCTCATTTTCTCATACCACAATAACAACTACAACAATAAGAGAAGGATTGACATAAAAAATATAATTATTTTCATGTTTTAATATTTGTCTTTCATTATTTATCAAGTTGTGTGATGCTGTTGTTATTTTGTTTTGCTCTTCTTAGCTGTTTTTGTTTTCTTGTCAAATTAAAATATCAGTAAAAACAAACAGTAATAGTGTTGTTGGTATTATGGTATTGTGAGCTCCCCGGCTATTCCCATCTGCCGTTACCGAGGGGCGTGTCCACCAGGATGGCGTTGTAGAGCTCGGCGGGGGTGGTGGCGATGCTGACGGCCGCCATCTGCTCGAAGGCCCCCAGCGGGTGGCAGCGGGGAAGCAATTCGGATGCGGGCCTCTGTCGCAGCGCCCCCGTGATCAGGAGCACCACGTTATCGATCATGTAGCTGTACCTGTGCGGGAGAGGGGGTACACCGTGGGGAACCACCGTGGTTTAGCCAAAACAGTCTCCAGGGCAACACTGTACAGGTGACCCTCCCACATCGCGACTTTCCACATCGCAGCTTAGATTTTTCGTGGGTCAGCAACAAACGATTAAGTTATGGGATATCTCCCTTTTAAAATGTAATTGTCCCTTGAAACTGATTAACCATTTGAGAACTAGACAGCGCAGAGTCCCTGCGAACCCCCCAGCTGGAGGTGCTCGCTTGGCTATGCTCGCATGCTTGCTTTGCTCGCCTAGGGGGGCCGAGGGGTGGGTTTTTTCAATGGGACAGTGTGTGACCAGTTGTAACCATGTTGTCCCAATATGAAGATGGGGGCTGGTGAACCAATGAAAAGTAATGAACCTGACAAAATATATTACAGTCATCACAACAAGTCAAGAGAAAATTATCAATGTAGGGGGAATGGCTTCCTTAGACATGCTTTTAGATATTTGCTAAATAAAAACGAGCTATTTTGTCAATATTTACCATATTGTGATAATGCAATATCAAATCCAGATTCACATTGGTGGTGATGAGGAGAGTGACACTCACGTGATGTAGTCGAGGAAGGCGGAGAGTGGCTGGAGAGAGTGGGAACGAAGGCAGCGGAATTCCGCCAGCAGCTTCTCCTTCATTTTGTCATCGATCCTCGACACGGTCAGGTCCTCGCTCTCATTGGCCAGGAAGTTCCCATAATCAGTGCTCTGAAGGTGCAGCTTCAGGTCTACGGACCAAATCATTCAATCAGCCAATCAGAGTTCTCTTAACCCTCAAAAAGCCAATCAGACATGATGGAACCGTCAATCAGCCAATCACAGCTGACTTGCTCATGCTCTTTAACGAGGTAACAGTGACTGCATAAGAAAGATGGGATCACATGACAGTCTCCCAGTCAAAGGAATGAAATGATATAAGCCATAAGGGCGATCTTCCCTAATTGCTCATTCTCAAATGCAAAGATCGATTAAATTCTTGATTATGTTTTGACATTTTCATCATTCCTGGTGACATTTTTCTCGTAACAGTTTCTGCACTCATGCAACTTCTTGCCAGACTGGGATTAATATGCTCTTTATTGTAAATTACATCAAATCCATCAAATTCATGTCTTCTGCAGTGTCATAAAATTGTGCTTTGTTATATATTATAAAGGGCTCTCATTCCGGACTGCCTGCTCTTGTTTTTGTTTCCGTTGCTCGTGGGGCGCTCCCTCCAAGCAAAATGCAAAGCAGAGTGGCCCTCTGATTGTGTCTGATAACAGTATTACACAATATAATTTTAAGAAATTATGATTTTAATAGTATTCATTTTAAAAAAATACCAAAATGGCTTATAAAGACATGTGAATATACTTAAAAACTTAAATGTATTTGTCCACCAAGTATATTTTAAGAGCCATATATTTCACACATTTTTCAATAAAAATGCACACAGTCCAACCAAGAGTACAGACACCCCACGGGCAGCTGCAGACGCAAACTTTGAAGCAGTGAGTCACCACAGGAACAAAAAATCACATAGACTCACTCATGATTCAACCATCTGGGGAATTATTCCATTCCCCAACCCACAATGCACTGCTTTCATTTCTTGTGTGTACTTCTCTGGATAGGTCAGTTGCTGTAGAGATTGATTCACTTGTCATGTGGTCTGTTACTCTCCTTTCACCCAGTGCACACTTTTTTTTTAGTTAGAGTTTGGATCCACTTTGTGAACTGCAGTGGATAAATGAGTTAGGCCAGATGGACACATCGTAAATGAGAGATTGCTTTGCGATCAGGTGCAATTGTTGTGGTCAGGTGTTTTTTTTTTTCTTACATATAGCCCCACACACGCACATACCTGTTAGGACAACTTGCCATATGAAAATAATCAGTTATTCAGGCTTATAAAAAAGCTCTTACATTTTTCAAAATCAAGCACCTTCTGCTTTAATGAGCTCCTGGTGTAATCTGATCCTGTCCTGGAACAAGATAACCCACAATGGCTATTAGCTCAATTAGCAGCAAACTGGAACAGGGGTGCAAGACCCCTATCGAGGGGTGCGTCCCAATACTGGAAAAATGTAACCTTTTTTCCTCCACTACCACCTTGTCTTCACCCGCTCTCCAATGCCCTGGCACCCCTGGAGGGCAGGCAGTACCATGCCGGTTTTCGATGCATTTCAGTTCCAATTAAGCGCTTAATTTAAGTCACACACTTTGTTTCAAATCCCACACACTGTTCTCTAGGCCTAAATCAGATGCTAAACAGGTCTGTCAGGCAAATCAGAACAAAATTTTAAAACATTACAGTGACAGGTTCCTGATTTAAGAGAATGCAAGGATCTTGATTCCTCTGAAAGTAATGATGAAAGATCACATAGTTTCTATGAACATATTCCACATTGATATGCTTATTCAAAGGGAGACAAGCGCCCCGTCTCACATCTCAGCGATGTGAGGTTCCAGACCCAGTTTCATTTAAGTGATTACTTAAAACACCCCCACGCCAGCCCATCCTCTCACCCTCCAGAGTCTCGCACTGGGCCAGGTTCTGGTAGTCGGCCTGCTTCAGGATTCCGGCTTTGAACCCCCTAACCAGCCCCTCCAGATACCCGCTGTCCACGTTAAAGCTGAGCTCGGTGAACCCCGACATCCTACAGCCAGTCCGTCTCTCTGTCTGCCTCTCTGCCCGCCTCTCTCTCTCTCTCTGCACATATCGCCCAATCTCCAGCAGGCACACTCATTCCCTCCCTTTACTTCTCTCTTTTCTTCTCTTTCGGAGTGACTGGGTCAGCTGATCTGTCTCTTTCTGTCCTTCCTCTTTGGTTCTCTCATAAGAGTTGTTCTTTCCCCCTCGTTCATCTGCTATTTTTAATCTTCATTTTTTTCTTCACATTGCAAAAGTTACGCTTGTGCTGGTAATCTCCATTTTGTCCTACATCGCTCTGTGTTTGTATGTACAGGGATGAAGCATTAGCACTGAGTAGGCAGACATTAAATACAACTTGAACACATTCATGCTTGATAATTCTTGCTTTATCAAAGTGTTTCTTAATTCAAATGTCAATCACATTTACACAACTGAATATAATTGTCGTGAAAGTCAAACTTTGAGCCAAAGAGTTGTTTTGAGTGATAAGCTCATCTTTTTGATTCACTGATTCTGGTTTTTCGTGTCCTATATTAGGGGTCCCCAACACTGGTCCTGATAAGCTGCAGAGTAAAACAAGCTGATAGCAAGAGCCAGCACAACCAATAGCTACCAACAGTGGGCCAGTCTTAAAGCCTGAGAAATTTCCACAGTTTTGTACCATTTGGAGACTATCTATTACTGTACAAGGGTGTCATCTCTGATTCAACAATGGTGGGGAAGAGTCATACACACACACACACACACACACACACACACACACACACACACACACACACTCACATCTCCTGTCCGTTTACATAATTGCTTCCTTGTGGAGTGTGTTACAATATATAACCACCAGAGGGAGCCAAAATCATTGTATACTTATATGCTGTTTCTACATAATTTGTTTAATCTATATTGTTTAAATGTTGCTCTGTTTATTAAATTATATATATTTCTTAAAAACTACCTTCATTTTATGAATATACTTAATATATGCTTGAAATATAAATTAAATTATACATCACATAATTGAAACACTTGTTCAGTACAGTTTTGTTTTCCCACCATGAACACTGGAGCAATCCTATAATTTGCTGCATAACTCAAAGCAGATACACTCATAAATTCGGCCACATTAAAATGTCTCATGTAGGTGCACAAAAACAGACTTCACCTGTCAGTTGTGATGTCATCGGTGCATCATGTGAATGGTTAAATAAGTCATTAAGAACGGTGGTTGCCATGTGATCCACAAACAGAAGCTTGACACCCCCTTTCCACTAACACGGCCTGGAAAAACACTGTCATGTAGAAACACTGTCATGTAGAATTATTCAGTTGTGTTAAGTTTTCTTTCTTCTTGTTTTGCCAAAGGTAGTTTGTTTTTCCCTCTATTGTACCAAACTAACGTGTGCATGGTTGAGCAGGCAGTGAGTATTTTGCATGTGCCCACTTACAACCTTGATGAACGGTCAATCAACAATGAACGTATAACGCTCTGTCAATCAGATAACCTTTGCAGATGTATTTCGAAAGAACCTACAAAAGGGTTTTTCGTTATACTTGACAGCTATACATTCAGAAATGGAAGTAGATTTGTTACTGTGAGAGTGGAATTTTTGGTATATACCATAATACCAAACATGGTATAGATAGGGGTCAAAGTTCAGTAATGCCCTACATAAAGATAGGGGTCAAAGTTCAGTAATGCCCTAGAGAAGAAAAGCACAGTTCAATCTAATACAGCGGCCAATATCACATCTCAGTCCTCAGTCAGAGAGGTCTCACGGTGGTTAGATCATTAGGGGAGTGTAGATGACCTTAGTGCTGGCCAGTGTGAGCTTCAGGTGATGAGTCTCAATCCTAAGCGAGATGGTCGAGCTCAGGTGCCTTTTATCATGGGCAGGCTCCTCCAAACTTTTTACTAAAGCGATCTACTTTTTAATGTAGAACAGAAACAACCTTACAGAGGTAAACACGGTCACACCTTGTTTCCACATATTTATAATGTTATTGCCAATTTGCTCTGAGCCATAAAATAAAAGTCATACCCAGCAGTCATACCAAAATGGTTCCAAGAAACAAAGAGCTCTACAGCCAGGATCTAATTTAAAGCACCTAAACTTTAAGTGTGAGGGAGAATAAAACGCAACAGTCATTTCTGATAATGAGCTGAGCTTGCAGTCATATCCAAAATACCTTATCAACGTTCATTTTTATTATATTATTCACATACCGCTGAAATATGGACATTTTTGCCTTTGATGTGATGCTGAAAAATGTATGCGCGCGTTGACCCTCGCCGCAGGTTGTGAACCCACCAATGAGGTATTGAGTGGAGGAACTCTATAGCATTTATTATTACTGTGGAGATGTTTTGCCGGTTTGTTGTTGAAGGAACGGTCCAGGTGGTTGATGACGTGTGTGCATCAAGAAGCCTATAACGGAGAGGATGCGTTTGGTGTGAGGATTGTTCTTTGCAGATCCTTCATTATGTGGTGTAAGATGTCATGGAATGTCTTATTCCAAATATAGATTTTTCTTATTAAAAATCGTTCTACTCACGAGACATCTCTTACAGTAAGCATTAAAAATGAGATATACATTTTTGTCAAAGGAAGTAAGCCCTTACCGAACATAATTCACAGTCTATGTCAAATTAAAAAGCACACCTGTTACAAGCAAGTTGCCAGCTATAAGTCAGAAGCCATTTTACATTCAGAACCCAAGGGACTACACCATAAAGCTTGTTTTGGAAAACATTCTGAAGTAAAAAAAAAAAATGCAACAGACCATGTTAGATCACACAAAGGATTAATTGTAAACTGTGAATGCATATTTTGGACATGTTTAACTGATTCAGAGCTAGTTGGCTTGTTTTGAAGCAAAAAATGAAGTACAGAAAACAATGAAATTCTCATCCTACGCCAGCCAAATGCAGTACTCAGGTCAACGGTTTCTAGGCTGCTCTATGTTTCTGAAATGAGCCTTGAAAAGAGATCAAATCTCTTTTCAAAGATGCTTTGTACTTTATTGTATTAAAAGCTACTATATGGCCCATATACATTTGAACAGGGTGGTGAGGTGATGGCCAACCTTAGTTCTAGAGAACTACAGTGCGTTCTGGTTGTTGTTGCTTTTTCTCTCTTTTCACCTTAAAAATCACCCAATTAAAGGCAGCTGGGGGTAAGCTTAGGGTGTGATTAACTGTGCTAATTGATCAATTAAGTGTAGGCAAACAACAAAAACAAGCTCACCATATGGTGCTCCAGGAGTAAACTTTGTGAGACTAATGTACTTTAAATCACATCTAAAAACAATATAGAAAGAGTTTACTTAGCTCTTCATTCTGATTGTGTCGGCATTTAAATAGTTTATATATTAAATCTCTTTCTCACTTTTCCTCCATATCTGTCTGTCATTCTCTCACATAACCTATGCACGCAAGTGCAGTGCTGTAGTTTTCTATTGTTCGTTTTATAATTTCAACCTATGTTCCGAAATGGTCTGTGAACAAAATGACTTAATTATTTGTGTACTGTACGGTACTGGCCAAATTGTTTTCTAAACGTGTCTGATTGCTCCTATTTACAATTGTCATTCCGTTTTCCGAAGTGTTTTACACAGAAGTAAATTGTTCCCTCTCGCTCTGTCAGAGGAAAGTTGTGCAGTAACTTTTTGAACTTGGTGTGTATACTAAAAAAAACGTGTTACTGTCAGTTACCTATATTGCAGACCAGCAGTTTCCTTTCCATTCTCCCAACGGAAATTTGAACGTCAAGAATGAACCCGGGTAAACTTATAGATCGCAGCATGCTACAAGACCGGAACATATTTCACACGGACAGAGATGGGCAGGGCAAGGACACCCCTGCTAAGCTTCTCTATAGTGTTCTTACATTATGTGATGTTAAATTTACTGTGGAACGGGACAGGTCACGCAGTTCGCGTACGGCATTAGTCTTCTAGGGGGAGAAAGGAAAGACGAGTTGGCTGCGTTCTCGAACAGGGTCGGCGTGTTACATTTTACAGCACGGCACATCCGCAAAGGCTTTTCCCAACGTGTAACACAAAGAAAAAAATACACAAGGAAAATAATATACCGATAATATATGCAAAGGCCTCGGGTAACACTAGATTTATGCTCTGTCAAAGTGCCATCAAAACAAACTGTCAGGTCAGGAGTGCAGTTTGCTGGGAGAGGCGCGGGGGAATTTAGCTAATCTAATCTAATGGCAATTCCTTATTCCTATCCAGATTGCTGGATTTAGGCCTAATTGCTCTCGGTGAAAAAAGGAAACACCTTAAGCATTAATTTTTCAAAATATATTTCAGCATAGTCTATGTGATAACAGCAGATACCTTCAAATGCAGAATTTGGATTAGGTCACATCTTTCAAGGTACAATTTATATTATGCATTACTGATTGATGATGTTTCCATGGGGGCTGCAATTTAGAATCATTGATTGATATTTTTTTTAGCTAATCAGATTACAGTGTTTTACAACCATTGTAGAGGACTACAACTGTTGCATAATTTCATATTGATTCCTTGAGCATTGTTGGTAAGTGTTTAACTAGTCTGTTGACTAACAACCACTACTTTACTAGTTTACTGGTATTACTCATTTCCAATGGTGTAGTTCAATACTGTCTTGTTGCGGTTTGCGAGAACTGGGAAGAAATACTTACAGAAAAGACAACACTGTATTCCATGCTGTTCGAGACACTAAGCCTATAAGATTTCACCCAGAGAGGAAAAACAGTCGTGAAAATGTAAAGATTAACATAACTGTGTGAGAAACAATATACGCTGTGAGAAAGTGGAATCAAGGATGCGTTTTGTGTTATTCCTATGCATTTAATTAGGATATATTTACAACCCTTGGAGAAATTCTGTTGCTGAATCTTTTTGTAATTGACTTCCCTTGGCAGACCCCCGGGTGCCGTTGTTTGTTTTCCATTGTACATAATGTTTTTATGTCCTCATGTAACTGTTCACGGCCCATAAATCTGAAAAGTAATTATGAAATTCGCATTCGCTGTGGTATGCAGTCTAGACCTGTCATTACCTTCTGTTGTAAGGTTGACTTTCTAGTGAGGTAAGGTATCCCAAACCAACTGTTCATCACCACCCTCCCGAGATTTTCTGTGTGTGTGTGTGTGTGTGTGTGTGTGTGTGTGTGTGTGTGTGTGTGTGTGTGTGTGTGTGTGTGTGTGTGTGTGTGTGTGTGTGTGTGTGTGTGTGTGTGTGTGTGTGCGCGCATGTGTGCATGCTGCTTTGTTCATGGATAAAACATGGTTCCTGAGTGTCAAATGAATGATTATGCTTTGAAGCTATTAGCTATTACCCTCTCAAGCTGTAGGCCAGCACTTCTCCTCTCAGACTGCATGAGGTTTGAACTTCAGCAGGGCTCAAAATAGATGGAGAGTTAAAGCTCATGACAGCACAGCCTGAACAGAGCATGAAGTATGTCCCCTCTGTGGTGCCGTAGACAGGCTCGGGAGGTTCTTTTTAAGAGGGGAAGATTAGAAACCCCGGCTGGCTTTGGCCCAGCAGAGTGACACAGAAGATATGATTTTATGATGATTAGTATTGTAAAAACAAAGTAACTCTAACAATAATTATTAATTTGCCGTCATTTAGCAGACGCTTTTATCAATGCAGTGTGTGTGATAACATAAGAGCATCCATCTAATTAATATGAGCTATAGAGCCAGACCTGGCTAACAGTATTTCTAGACCATCAAGAATGTATGAAATGTCACTAAAGCACTATTTCAAGATAACTGCGCTATCCAGGGCTACAAATACAATCTCGAGAACAAACAGTGCATTCATAATAACAAGTCCTAAAAAGAAAAGTAATGAGATAAAACCATAGATGTGCCATAACTTCAGTCTGTACAAAAGATGGGGGCTCTGGTGATTATGCTCAGTTCAGTCTGAATTTAATGTCATGTGTATTAAAAATACAATGAATTATGTTTGCTTCAACTCTCTCTGCCTTAACATAGAGGCACACCGTCACAAAAAAAAAAACAACAAAGGACACGTTATATATTATATTATTAAAATACTATGTGCGATCATGTTTCCCTCTTCTGCTCTCCTTAGGTATTTTTTATTTATTTTTGTGTAAAGCGAGACAGCAGAGATGGTGATAGAAAGTGGAAGATGACAGGACAGAAAGCCAGGGACCAAACCTCAACCTCATGGAGGTCTGAAGAGCCTGCAGCCCCACAGACTGCCATAGATCCCATCATGTATGAGAATGTCTTGCTCAAAGGCTGAGCCCTGCCTTCAACAAAAGACATTTGTCCTTGGCTTCTGGTTCCCTTCTTGCCAGCCTGACTGGGCCACAATTCATGATGTGGGGTAGTAGCCTGTAGTGGATGTAGCCTGTAGTCTACTGGCTAAGGTAAATGACTGGAACCCTGGAGGTTGGTGGTTCAAGCCCCAGTCCAGCCACAGCAAGAACACCATTGCTGTTGGGCCCTTAAGCAAGGCCCTTAACCCCACATAATTCCCAGGGGGAATTGGCCCTTGGCTAGCCTAATCATCTGTAAGTTGCTTTGGATAAAAAGTTAGGATAAATGAGGATAAATGATAATGTAATGATTTGCTTTGAACTCACCTCCTCAGATTACACCTGAATTCCACTTGAGGTCCATCATCTATGAGCTCTTGGTATGTTTTAGTGAATATATTAGTGGGCTGTTCGCTCCAGTCTGCGTCTTCAGCACACCTGGTGCCCCCTCTTTGCGCCTGCACTTCCCGCTCACGTCTGCTGTCTGTTCTGGCTCCCCCGCTGGTCGAATGACCTTCTTGCAGAGGTCAGAACAGTAGATAGTCTGTCTGCCTTCAAGTGCAGACTGAAGACTCACCTCCTCAGGGTGTACCTCTGTCCTTCCTCCCCAGCTCCCCTATTTAGCTTTTAATTGTAGTGACCTAATTTTGTTGGCTTATGATTGTTGTTGATATTACTAATTGTTTCTTGTACTGTTTCTTCAACAGGTCACCCACAGGGTTTAGTCCATGCTAACCTTCCTTTAACACCCTCATCCCGAAAACTATGCACTTTGTGTTGTAAATCGCTCTGGGTAAGAGCATCTGCTAAATGCCTGTAATGTAATGTAATGGTATTTATTGGTTGTATTTTAACTTGAACCAGCATGACCAACGTGCACTGCTGCTTAGTGTGGGGACAGTCTGGCCTAGAAACTTGGGAAAGTAAGGCTCTATCGCTCATAAGCAGGTGGATACAGGTAATGTTATTCTGCATTGTTGTAAATAGCTGTTATTAGTTATTAATTAGACAAACTTAAGGTCTTGGGGGTTATTTACCAGGTTAATGATTTAAGCCACATTAGATCCAAAATAGCTAAACATTCAAGGAAGAGTAAAGAGATATCAAACCCATGAGTGACACAGCATCTCAAGGTATTTGTGGTTTACTTCCAGTCAGCAGTCAAGACAAGTAAACAAGATGCGTAGAGTCATTATTTCCTCAAAGTTTTAAATTAAAAACATGCCAAAAACCCAGCAAACACCACAGCCCTCCAGGGCATGGAGTCTTACAGCCTTATTCTAAAACTAGTGTCGAGCCCCCCACGGACAGCTACATGCCGTTTTTAACTGCAGTCTCTGTTCTTTATTAGAAAGCGAGTTCCATCACTTACTAAATTAGCCATTTTACTTCGCACTTCATCCATAAAGTGAACTGAGTCGTGTCATCTTAATAACAATGGCTCCTTGCATGCTGTGCTTAAACACAGTTACACATTAGACATTAGACCGCATGAACTGGCTGGAGAAACTGGCAGTCCTCAACGGCATTGAGTTTATGACCACTATTCCAAACAACTGTTTTGAGAGCCAATAGAACAATGAAAAGCTAATACATAGATACGTATTTCTAAACAGATTTAAACACCCGTAAATTCCGGATGTCGAGGCTGTGCTAAGGCTGTGATAACGAGGGGAAGCAGTGAATATCATGTGAAGGGATTTTTCACACATCCGTGCATAAATATTTCAAAAATCCTTTCTGGATGAGTGTTTACAGGATGTAAACCTGTTGAGGTTCCCAGAGGGCTTTGACGGGTTTAGCGTATAAATGTTATGAGAATTTAATCTCCCATTTGCCCATGACTAATCACTGCCCCCCACAGCCTGCCCCATTTTAAGAAGCTTATATTCTTGGCAAAGGCTGCTGACAACTTGATAGGTATAAAGAAAACAAAGAATTTACTTTTTTAAATAAATGGAGCAGTATTTACCATGAGATTGGGGGTCACGCCGAGATATCGTATTTTGCTCTCAGATGATTACACGTTTTTTCTTGTCGCTGAAACTTTCCCTTGTGCCAAGGAAGAAAATCCTCTGAAAGCAGAGTTTCCAACCATGACCTGCGCATGACTCTAAGTGCCATCTCCTATCAGATCAGATATGGACGGATTTTGTTTCTTTACACATGTGAGTCAAAGACTATTTTCTGCTGTTCAGACCCCAGACAGTTCTAGACGAGAGCCAGTAACTATTTGACACCCTACAGGCCACACATGGTACTGCAGGAGAGATCATGGCAGAATAACTGGCAGAAGGACACATGCATTTTGCTTTTAGGGAAACCTCCTACACTGCTGTAATCAAACATAGCCCTGCTAGTTTTTCACAAGATGTTCATCACAATATGAGCTGTTAATGTGCATGTACACATTATTAAACAGGACTGTTTCTCAGCAAGGCAGCTGGACACCATTGTGATAAATGTACACGCAAATGGCATAAATTGTTTGCGTTATTCAACATGTAAACAAATGACACACCACAAATGAATAATTATAGAAAAAAGGATAAAAGTGAAGCCATGAGAGTTTTTATTTATTTAAAAAGTAGGAGAAAATCATGACAGGTTATTTGCATATGCACTGGATCAATATGACCCAAAACTGAGGTGGGGATATAGAGTAACATACAGTATTTTATGAGTAAACAGAATGCTGGGTAACACTACTAAATCAATCCATTATTGGAATAAGGGGATCAACTAGCAGCATAAATATAACCTTTAGAAACATAACATCATCAGATACGGAACATTCCTTCTTGTTTTATATTTCTTTCGTAACTGCTATGTTATTATCATGCCTTCTTAAATGCTCAGTATTAAGATGACTTACTAGTCCTTATTCTCCGTGAAACCGTTCCGGACTATGGAACAGTTTGGTCCAAACACAGCATCAAACACAGTCACGCAGGTAAAATATGAATATCCAAACTAAATCCAAACGCCAAATATGCACACGTGAGGTATACAGTAATGCCCATTGCATTATAAATTCTGCATTGTAAAATACAATTATTAAGCAAGGGCAGAGTCAGTATAGGATTAGTCAGAGGTGAATATATTACCACAACTGGAAAAAGTTACCCAAAAAAAAGAGACTATTGTCTATTATTGTTGAAAATGACCAACTACATGTGATATAAAATGTGCTACATGTGCAAAGCCACCTGCCCTGGAAACACCAACCCTTATGGTATTAAGTTGGCATTGTAGACACAGGAAAGACGCTTCTTTGAGGTTCTCATTGTAAACAGCTAATGGATTACATTTTTAAAAATTGACTTGGGTCTATATGAACTAGCAGCCAGAGTTTACATGCAAAAAGACTTCACTGAAGTAACTGGAACTGTAAACCTTGAAGGTCATCTCCCATTCTGTGGAGAACAAATGGAAGGGCCTCATCTACAGAAGCACTCGTGCAAACACACTTGTGCAAAAGAAATCACAATGAGCCAGTTTGATTTTCTAAAGGGAAAATCCAGACCAAACAAATCTGTTGCATAGAATACTTCGTTCCATGACATAAGAAATGAACAGACCTCCAACCCAAACAATCATGTGACCCAGCTATACTGTCTCCTCTTTCTCCCACTGTAGAGAAAGGATTGAGTAATTAAAGTGGAGGCATGCATTTCCGAGGACAGTAAAAAAAGACTCAAAACCGTCACTATCTTATATGTTCTGATTGTGACTTCAACTACTGAGAAAATAATATATCTGTCACCAATTTCTTTTAGTTTTTTTTTTTTCAGATTCCTACAAGGGCCGTGGTGTTGACAAACATAACGGTCACATCAGTTATCCCAAAGGGTAGGTCAGCACATACCACACCGTGATTTTTGAGTGAACTTCTCCTTAAATACCTTCAGAGCCCTGAACTTGCAGCAGGCTTCCAGGAGAGAGAAACCACCAGACATCGTAAAATCCGCTGCACCGTATTCCCTTAGCTCATGAAGCTGAAACACCAGTGCGGGACTTAATGCACGAAAGGTCTCCATGGTGACCCTTTAATTAGGGTCAGGTCAAAAACAATCTCCCTGGGGAGGCTGAACAATGGCGCCTCTGTAGGAACAGTCAGTCATTCTGATATGATCCTAAGTAGAGGCCAGATCACCAAAAACCTGTGTGAGTGTGCACATTGCCACCACCGACAACACAGATCCATATGAAATTATTTATTATTTCAGGTCCAATTAAACAGCTACGGACTCGTGAAAAGTATCAATAGAAAAATAGCCTATTCTCCGAAATTTTCTGATATGAATTTTTAATGAGTTTTACTTGTTTCGCTTACAATTTTCAAGGGTCTGCCAAGAGCGTTTTTGCTAATTTTATCAGCATCTTAAGAGGTCAAGTATTTCAAATGTAGGAGAACCTCGTTTATTGATTTGTTACTAATTGACCAGTCAACCGAACACAGTAGTAGGATTCGCAGTTCTGCAACATCGTTAAAGCTAAAAAGAGAAAGCGAAATCCGCAGAGTCTGATGTAAAGAAAAGGAAGAAAAAAAATCACACCATACACAAACACAGGCGTCACAGTTTGCCGTGAACATGAACAGACTAACGAACGCTCCATAACAAGATCTGACAGACTGACAGATATTAAGAGCCGGGTCTTTAAGTTTCTCCTGGACAGGTGAACTGGTAACTCACAGCGCTGAGTGAGTGAGCGAGAGAGAGAAAGAGCGCGTGTAAGAGCGTGTGTGTAAGTGTGCACGATGTGTGTAAGTGAGCGTGTAGTAGCCGCTCTAGCTCTTCTTGGGGCAGAGCCGGCCGATCCTCCAGCAGTAGCAGATGGTGTTGAAGAAGCGGCAGTGGCAGGTGGCACAGGGGTCGCAGCAGGGCACCTGGGGGACACAGCTCTCCATCACCCTGGGGCACCGCTGGGGAGGCACTGCCGGGGGGGCTGGGAGCACCTTGGGCTGCTTGGGCTGCTTGGGCTGCTTGTTGGGCTTCTGCAACTGGTGGGGGCAAGGGGTAAAGGGTAAGGGATGAGGTTGTTAAGGGGGTATACCCAAATACAGGCATGCACCGCATAACGTCCATTCTTTGGGCAACGTCCGACCGCAAGTACGTCCGTGGTCCCATAAGGTTATAATAGAGTTCAGAAATCCCGATCAGAGAACGGGACATAGCGGATTTAACCCATATATTACCTTACCTGATACATTAGCTGAAATACAGTACTGCATGTGTAAAGTATCTTGGCTATTTAGTCAATACAGGTACACTACAGTATCTAATATAGCACTTCAGTTTCTGTGCTGCAAAAAAAATAATAAAAACTTCTTATGAAACTCAGTATTAAATTTTTTTTTTTTTTTAATCATTAGTAATCCACTTGTTATTACGACATGGCAGTGTCTGAGGCTTCGGGCAAGACTGTTTGTGTAACCACGGAAACAGCACAATCCCTGTTGTTGATCCAGCACTGGGATATGCCTCCCAGGTGTGCTGTGACCCTGCTCAGGTGACCCTGCTCAGGCATCAGGTGACCAGGCGGCAAACAATGGGGCCCTCTGTGGGAACAGTCAGTCGTTCTGATATGATCCTAATGAGTGGCCAAATCACCAAAAACCTGCGTGAGTGTGCACATTGTCACCGCCGACAACACAGACCTGTTTGTTTGAAATTATTTCATATTTCAGGAAGAAAAGGAAGAACAAACTCACACCATACACAAGCAAAAACTGTGCGTCACAGTTTGTCGTGACCATATGTAATGAGGTCAGTCTGTCTCAAGCCCCAGACATTTCATGTACTACTGTTAAACAAACACACAAACAAAACATACAGAGAGGATTACTAATGTTTAAAAACTAGTTAATAATGAGTTTATTCAGATATTGGAGCACCCACATGGTACAGATACTGCAGACTAACCAGACAGGAAATTTCTGCCTTTCCTCCCATCCTTTGAACCCTTTGTCTGCAAGGTGATTTTTCGTCAATATTAATAAGCTGCAACAAATTGGAACGCTTTGATTTTAAAATATTCCAATTTGTTGGAGGACAAAGGGAAAGACCTCCAAACATGTAGATCACAAAGTTAGGTATCTGGTTGGTTTACGTGATCTGTGGCTCCGTCTGCTTTACTCCGAAAGCCTTTTTGCCGTAATCTTCTGAACAATGTGGTTCGGTTACCTTGACCTCTGCTGAGCGTGTCAGATTTATGAGGGGAGCTTATCAGGTTTATAACAACAAGCCATTTTTCTCACTCCGCGATGTGGTGTGACTTTGCCTCGGGGGTGAGATTTTCTGATAAACACATGGTTCCTGGCAGGAGGTCCAGACCAGAGAACTTAACAAAGCTTTCCAGATGCAGAGCCGGTCGATCTGGCGTTAAGGCTGAGCCAAGAGAACACGGAACACCATTTCGTGTCCTGCAATTACAGGCAATTATGGAATTCCATTGTCCTGAACCTGGTACAGCACACGGAACACGATTATCATAGGAACTGCTGGCCAAAATGGGAACCGAGTCTATTTACAGAAGTTCTTGTGGGTACAGCTCAATGGAAAATGCATGTTCCCTGTGGCTATTTCCTTTGAAAACATAACTTTTTTTTTTTTACTATATACCATTCTGATTTTTCATTTCTTGCCTGATGTCTCTTCAGGTAGCCTATATTTGCATCACCAGTGAGGGGGAATTATTTCCCAGGGTTTTTGTTATTCAGATTTGAAAAATGTATATACTGTTTACTAAGATCAGCTCAGTGCCTGCTTGTGTTTATTTACAGGAATGAAGTAATCAGATAAGAGGTTACCTGTAATGAATACAATGAAGTAGAAGAAGCTAATATTGACATATACGTTATAAAATGGAATTGGGTCTCATATCTGTCTTTAGAAAAAACAACACAGGTAAAGTCGAAAGTAAATGTACACAGCTTATTGTTGGTGCGTGTACAAGTAGAATGGAAGAAGCATTTTATTTTGTTTTTGGTTTTCTTCGGGGGATGATTGACCTACCATGGCGCGCTGCAGAGCCAGCGGCCTCTGGCGACGAACCAGTCCCCTCCTGGCGAACAGCCGTTTCTGTTTTCCGTGGGGGTTCCAGGCTCCTGTTTGCAGGGGGGGGGGAGGGGGGTGTTTGGGGGGGTGGGGGAGGGGACAAGCCACACGTTCACAATCAGCAGACATCCAAAAACCAGAGGAAACTCAGACAACATCTAATCAATTTATACAACTGGATATCTCCCAGTCAGAAAGGGGGGGGCGTTGGAAAGAGTAGACTTTGGGGGTCGTAATGATACCAGTTTTATTGTTACCTTTCTTTCTTTCTTATCTTTGTGTTCAGATATAAATTCCCAGGAGGTTCAATTTCCTGTCCAAGCAGACTTCAACAAAGCTATTTGGATATCCTGAGGCTGTGATTGGCTGATCCCACTTCTCATGCTTTCAAACATCAATAAGAGTTCAAGGGCGGTCTTTGCAGCCAAAGATCACAGCTACTTTAAATGATAACATTATTTAAAAAAAAAGAAAATCAGAGGCCACAAATTCCTTTGTTTTGGAGGGTTTGTACTCAGGTATTTATTTCTATAATGCCTCTTTAGTCGTGCTCCTGCTCTCAAAAGCATGTGCTGGCAGATGTGTAAGATAGCTTTCATGTTATTCCTTTAATTATACCTATAAAAGAGCCTATATGTTCAGGAAATGTTCTTACAGGGAATTACCCCCTAAGGAAAGCAAGCTTACTGTTTCTCTTTCTCTGATTCACCGCAGCGTCTCAGACTTGGCTTAGATCCTGTTACATTACCGGACTTCGGGGGGGGTGGGGGGGGGGGGTCGATCAAGTACATGGAACATAACATGTCAGATGTGTATCAAAGAGATCCGGAATTCAAACCACCACCAAACATGTCACAATGCCCTTTGCAGCACATTTTAAATCTCGTAACAACAGAGAACGAATAATAATCCAGCACGTTATCCCAGGGATTAGGGATGGGCGATATGGCAAAAATAACATATGATGATTTTTTTCTGGCAGGATTATGAGCCATGATCATATCGCAATTCTATTTCACGTTGGTTTCTAAAACTATTTTGCAAGTTACTGAACAGTACAACCAAACTAATTTCCCTATTTTAAAAATATATATAGCCCAACTAGGATCCCTGCACTGCTTGACTACCAGCATATGTTTTCAGGTGCTTTTCATTTGCAGTGGTTAAAAAGGTTTGCCATATTGCCATCCAACATGCGAACCTTATCTTTGCAATGTTTGCAAATGACTGTTTTTGTGCAGAGTCAGGCTTTGGAAAATCCAACCCAGCTCCATATTACCAATGTCAAATTCTTTTGAGGGACCACCTCTGACATGTTGTAATCAATGCCTCTACGTTGCCAAATAAATAGGGGGAGGGGAAGAAATCCAAGGCACTACCTACTGTTTGCTGTTGTTGGTTTATTGGTGTGTCTCTCGGGAAGTCACAAAATGCACTAGCAAATAGTGTGATTTAAGATTTAGCTGAGAAAACAACTTTGGATGCATGTATGAGCCATTCAGCTACAACTGAAAGAATGTGCACTGAAGCACGGCACTTACAATCTCTATGTAAAGGCAGACTGTGGAGACATTTTAATTGTTCGCGATTTAATATCGTCATATCACACATCCATACCGGGGATGTCACCAACGAACCTCCCATTTAAACTTCCACCCTGTGTCAAGATGTCCTCTTCGTAGCACCAAGATGCCAAATTAACCAGTGTCAACTGAGCTGGGGGCAGACACGAAAATCCATGTTGAAGCTGCGCTTTTCAAGTGCAACGTATATTACTGGCTTCACAATGGCAAACAGAGTGGCCCTCCAAGGAGAAGAAATGAAGATCATGGGTCTAGGGGTTTAAACCAACTTATGTTGCTTAGCTGCGATAGCTTTTTCCCCTCATGTATTGATCTTATCTACAGCCTATATGACAAACCACAGCACACATGTGAGGGAGACACTAGTGGTACAAACCCACTCAATGAGCACGTGTTGGGTACACGAAAAATCCCCCGTGTTTTTTTTTTTTTGTTTCTTTTTTTTTAACCGCCCGTCAGTTGACTAGATTGAGAATTACTTTATACATATCTTTCAACACAACGTCATCAACAGCTCAGCGATTCGGCACCCGCAGAGAAGTATGCCAGATGTGACAGGAAAAAAGTACAGCTATCCACCACCGAGATGGGGGGGGGGGGGGGGTCAATCAGGCAGCCAATTAGCATTTATGATCTACTGCGGGCAGAGAGCGTACCAGTGCACACAAGAACACCACATTTCACAAGTACAGACGTCTCTGATGGAGATCAAAGGGAAGTAAGGACTGGGGTTTTTTTTTTTTTTTAAATGTTAGGGTACTTATATCAGAATGGAATGACATTTACCATACACGGCCAACGGCAGGAGAACAGCTTAGCCGTAAAAAAAAAAAAAAAAAAAATCCAAAGGTTTTACAGGAGATAAGAAAGGTTTTTTTCCTTGTTAAATTTTAATCACCTTATGAGGGGTGAAAGGTGAAACTCCCATTGCATGCATGCATGCATGCAAAAAAAGAAAAAAACCCACCCGGCTTCACTGTGTTAATACAGTGGCCTTTTCTCCTCTATTGGCAGAAGTAGCCCCTAAGCACCAAACCGGGACAAGCTATCCCCACCCTAAGCCCAACCTTTACTGTTAGGAAGAAAAATAAAAGCTGACCTCAGGTCAGTGCTTAAGGGCTACTTCCATCCACATAGTTGGCAATGGGACTCAGCAGCTGTGGTGAAGCATTGCTTTGAATACCAGAGGGCTGTGCGTATTTCACAAGATCCATGCACCTGTCCTCTGGTTTTCAGATTACATCCTGCGAGACCATGTTTGCTTGCTGGTTTTCCTTCTGACCAGAGCTGCAAGTGCTGAAAGCCAAATCATGGTCACCTAAAAAAGTGTAAAGAAGTACACAGAAATGACTTCATAGCGGACTCAAAGTGAATCCTAAACAGACCCCTACCTCAGGGTCTGCACTGCAGTCATTTCTATGTCTGCACAGACCTGTCGTTCAAACGGACCCTGTGTTACACAAAGCATGGCTCGCGCACTTTTCACACCGAGCTGTATTTTATGTTGCACCGACAGCATCACAGCAAGTTGCCGAGAGACACTGAAGTAGTACTTGATGAGAAGCTCACATAAGAGGTCCAGAGATATCACCAATTTTATGATTCATCTCCAAAAGAATCATGGGAAATGCAATCAATAAAATGGGGTTGGTATGATTCGGGTACGCTCAACTATGAGAGGCAAAAGTGCAGGCAGTTTGTGTGAGTGTCTGCTACCTGTTCTCAACACTCTGCAGGCACCTTGAATGGTACATTAAATGTTCTTAATCAGTGCCTGTCAATCAGTGCACTCCCATTGTTTCCCTTTAGTCTTTTCATACCTTTGTAAAGTGCTATAAATTTTCTCTGTCTATGAAAAGTGCTATATAAATAAACTTGCATTGCCTTGCCTTATTCAGCCAGGTAAAGAAGTACTGTCATTCTTTTATTGTGCTATAATAATGCAAATCCTGCAGAGAGTTTCTTTAAAAGATGTCACATGTTACATGCTTAAGTGGTAAGTGGTTAAACTACAGCATGACGGGTGAATCATAATTGGCTTAAGAGTCACACAATTCTAAATGTAAACATATTTCAGGTAAAAAAACAGCATTTCCTGCAGCCCTCTAGGACCAGAACTAAAGACTGACTGGCTGCAGAGTGCTCCACGGCTGTGACTCTCTGCTCCAGAAGCACAAGCGTGTGCTTTTCTTTCCAAACAATTCCTCTGGCTGAATTCCATACACGGCACTACACACCAGTGTTGGTGTCCTCCAATCAAGAATCACAGTAAAGCGTTTTCAACAATACACATTAGTAGCCCGCAGCTGCACCAGATCAGATTGAAAAATTATTTTATTTCTATTTTTTTTTTTTTTTTGGGGGGGGGGGAGGGGTAGCTGGCTTACATAAACAAAAGCAGAAGTTGGGATGAAGTGGTGAATAGGATCAGCCCCAGCTGTGCAACCCTGGTGGCCCCACTGTGAGTAAAAACCCCTCCGCATCCTCCCACATCCATACTCAAACCCTCACATTCTCAACATATGATCCCCCCACCTGTGCAATGCATTGTGGGTAGTGCAACAGTTACATTTGATGTGATGTGGAAGTGCCAGTATCACCTGGTGGGTTCAGGTTCACTGTTACCTTAGCAAAACCACGTTGTGCTTTATTCTTAATTTTTCTGTTTACATTTCTGCCTTGTTACATGACTGACTTATGACACAATCACACACTTGCATCGTTTGGTATAAACTCAACATAAAATAAACACACATACTCAATCACATGGAATGTTTCACATTTATTTCTTAAACAGAGATCAGTCATGCTGCTCCTACCCACGCTTTCTATAACCTTCCTCTGTGGCATATATGACAGGTAGTGGTTATCTCCCAAGCTGCACCCCATCAAACAAGCATAGCATCACCACATGACGATCTCTTTAAGTAATACGTTGAACAAGAGAAATCCTGCACGTGACATAAAGCACAATCAAAAGCCATGTGTGCGCATCCGCACTGGTGCTCCTATCGACCACGACAAAATTCTCAAAGCTCACCAAGTTTGGTCCGAGGGCGGGAGCGTAAGCCCTCAGACATTTGGGGATGCTATAGTTACTTATTGAAAAAATCGTATCTCTGCGAATTCATTACAGTTATTATGAGGTCACTGAGGTCTAATACTGTACATACATATCCACGAACCCCAACCCCGCCCACCACATCACACAAACCTTAAATTAGGCGTTTTCTTTTGACTGAGCTGATTTTCGGACACTTTAAAAAAAGTAATAATAATCATCATCATGGTCATAATAATAAATATGCTACATCCAAGCTACATCCACCCTACCACATTTCCTGCAGACTTTACAAACTACAGTGTTACTTAACAATGCATACGTACAGTACATCGGTACATTTGTTCAATTAAGTTTTTGGCTGAAGCAAAATGGCTACCACGAACGAAACAATTTATGTCTATCTGAAGTAAATGATCTCATTTCCCATAAAATGTAAGCGCGCGTGACCAAAACGCATGATAGACGTTTAACGTTCTAAAGAAAACACTCAGACATCTATTCATATACAGCAAAGCACTAAAACACCGACATGGTGCATGAATTATTTAACCGTGCATTTATAGGATAAAAATAAAAAGTGGTCACTGCGGCCAAAAACATTTCAGACATAACTACAAGGCCATAAATCCTATAGATTTATATTGGGTTACATCAAACCTCTCAGGCCTGTTTAGGCACTAGGGATGTACATAATCGCATATAAGTTCACATTGAGCTACACCTATAAAACGTTCATACTTCTGACGACTTTCATTACATTGCACATTTTTGGACGTCGGTTCCAAAGGGCTTTTTAGCCCTGAATGTGAAGCAGAGAAGTCCGTTTTATTTAGCAGTAGTTAACCTCTGACTTAGCATCAAAAGTCTCCTAGCCCAAATGCCCGTCAGAGTCATATGTAATTTCGTGCTTTAAATATTGCATAAACCCTTTAAGCTTTGTCCATTAAGATATGCAATAAGTCAAAAGAGTTCCCGTTAGAATTACTACGCTTTCTAGTGGGATTCATATTGCATTCATATTACTTGAACTGTTCAATCTTAGTCGTTCTTGTTGTATTCGTAGTGGTGGTGCTCAGAGAGTTTCTTATGATTTCCTAAATCAAAGAACTTACTTTGTCACGATCCACTAATCAGAAATCATCTAGGCAGCGCTGTACAATTATTTCGAAATAAAGGTACCCGCTGACAGTGAATGTAGCCCATTCAATTCCATGGTTAATGTACAACGTGTCATTTATTAATGGACAAGCTGAAGTAAAGTTAAGAGGTTTAAAATTGTGAAGAAACCAAATGAAAAAAGATAACATACAATTCAAAATAAAACATACATTTCCTATTCTATATTTTCACTGCACGCAAAAATCGCATGCAGTGTCCTTTTCAAACATAGCCTATGAGGACCAAGGCACATGAACACTGAAAACAAACCACTGAACAGCGCTGGACTGCTCAAAGCTGGCACAAGAGAGACCTTTACCTGAAGACACTTGATGAAAGTCAAACTTAACTTAAAAAATTCTCACCCGTTTCGACTGACGGTGGTTCCTTGAATGAAACGTCATTTTCATGTTTTTTGCCCAAATCACGGAACCTTGAGCCTTCGGCTATCATCGATAGAGCTGCTACTGTCAGGAAACACAAGAAGAACATATCTCTCCACAACATTTCCGACAGGATGCTAAATATGTGATTTAAAAAAAAGAAGAAGTAAAATTTTCTAAGAGAGAACTGGCACGCTTGACTTCACAGCCTATGCTGGAGCTCAGTAACCTAAATAAACGAAATGCGTCTATCTTTCACTCAAGCAAATTAGCCTGAAATGTTTCAGTTTCTCAAAGTTGTTAAAGCTGGATTTTGATATTCTGCCGGTTTTATAACTCAGGTATTCCCCGCCCACATCCTCAACTTCCAATTATCA